>JARGCV010000092.1:662500-732500 GCA_034064705.1 Bothrops alternatus | reverse complement strand
AGAGAGGAGAGAGGGAGGGGGGAAGGAGGGAGGAGGGAGGGGGAGAGAGGGAGAGAGAGGGAGGGAGGGGGAAGGAGGAGGGAGGGAGGGAGGGAGAGGGGAAGGAGGGAGGGAGAGAGGGAGAGAGAGGGAGGGAGGGGGAAGGAGGGAGGGAGGGAGGGGGAGGGAGAGAGAGAGAGAGAGAGAGTCACCCGGTTGACACCAGGCCCTGCGGAAGGGAAGGTGCCCGCCTGTCTCCCCCCCCCAGCATCCATGACACATCTACATTTTGCACAGATAAAAATGTGGTTTTTTTCTGGGTTGCTCCTAGTTAGTTACTTAGTTAGAGTTAGTTAGTTCATTAGTTAGTTAGAGTTACTTACTTAGTTAGAATTATAGTTACTTTGTTAGTTTATTAGTTGGTTAGAGTTAGTTCATTAGTTAGTTAATTAGAGTTAGTTAATGTTAGTTTATTGGTTGGTTAGAGTTACATAGAGATAGTTACTTGGTTAGTTAGTTCATTAGTTAATTAGAGTTAGTTAATGTTAGTTAGTTTATTGGTTGGTTAGAGTTACACAGTTAGTTACTTGGGTTAGTTAGTTCATTAGTTATTAATTGTTTATTTATTCATTAATTGGATTTTTATGCCGCTCCTCTCCAAAGGACTCGGAGAGGAGGAATTAGAGTTAGTTAATTAATGTTAGTTTATTAGTTTGTTAGTGTTACTTTGTTAGTTCATTAGTTTGCTAGTTCATTAATTCATTAGTTAGTTAGATTGAGTTAGTTCATTAATTAGAATTAGTTTGTTTGTTGGTTCATTAGTTGGTTAGTTAACTAATTAGCATTAGTTAGTTGATTGGTTAGTTAGAGTTAGTTCATTCCTTGGTTCATTAGTTAGAGTTTGTTAGTTCATTAGTTCATTAGTTAATTAGAGTTAGTTAGAGTTAGTTAGTTTGTTCATTAGTTAGTCATTTAATCGGTCTGCGATGGAGGAGCAGCCTGAGGTAGATGCATTAAGCCGGCCTTTGGGATCCAGAGCCCTGCCTGGTGTTACGGGGAGGGGGGGAACGCCCCCCCTCTTCCAACAAAGCTTCTCCGGCCCTTGCGGACCACCCTCCCCAGCCTGGGCTACCCCAAGGATGCAGCTCCCATGCTCCCCGTCCCAGCCAGGGCCCGGCTTGGAAAGGCTGAACTTGGCCCTGGAGTGATGCCCGAGCCGGCTCACCTTGGGCGGGCAGGGGGCCGGTGCAGCTGCCCACGTCCAGGGTCTGCTCCGAAGGGGAGTCGGGAAAGAAGGTCTTCAGGAGGGGCGAGCGGAGACACTCGTCCGGGCTGGCGTTGCACTGGCAGCCGCCCACCACTTCCACCCGCCCAGGGCCCTCCCGAAGCCAGCGGTCCTGCACCAGGAGGCGGCTGGGCTGGCAGCAGGAGCCGGGCGGGCAGCAGCCGTCGGAGTGGGGGGGGACCCTGCCCCTGGCTGCCCACCGCGAGGGCCTCTCCTGCAGCCGCAAAAGGGGGGGGTAAAGGAAGCTAGGTTAACCCTGGGCCTTGGATAGAAGCTGCAGGGTGATCGGGGGTCCTTACCCGTTCCCCAGGCCCAAGAGGCCTTTCTGGAGCAAGGGGGAATCAGTGGGGTGTGAAACCCCCATTTCTGCCTTTGGAAAAGTCCCAAGGATTGTCCAGTCCTTCCTTCCTTCCTTCCTCCCTTCCTTCCTTCCTTCCTTCCTTCCTTCCTCCCTCCCTCCCCCTTTTTCCATTTTTATCTTCCTTCCTTCCCGTTTTTTTCACATTCCCATTTTCCTCCCTCCCTCCCTTCCTAGGACTGCCAGGAGGGGGGGTGAACATCTGGAGGGCCCACAGCTGGGGGTCTGGAGCCCCAAGGAGGCCGGGGGTTCAAGCAGCAGAAGGCATTGAAAAGGGGGCAGGGGGATTTGAGGCGCCCTCAAGTGCTCAGGTTTGGGGTGGGGGCCAACTCCCAGCACGCCTCCCCAGGACCAGGTCTCCCTCACAAGGAACTAAGCGGGAGAAGATCTGATCAGTCGGTGGATGGGAGGCCAACAGGAAAACCTCAGTTCTCTAGGCTGGGCAGAGAAGCCAAGGACACATCCCAGCAGAAGGGTGGGTGGGGGGGGTCACCGAGGGGTTGGCTGCCAAGAAAGGGACCGGGGTTGGGGGCTCCCCAGGAAAGGCTCAAATAATTCTTCAGAATACGAGTTGGAGGGGGGGATGTGGCCGAAGACCATGACGTGGCTGAGGATCCCCCCCCCACGCTGTCCTTCCTTCCCGGCTGATGCTGCCAACACAGCAAGGGCAGCAAGCGTGGACCCCCAGGTGTCCCCCCCCACACACACACCTGTCTGGATCCCTCTCTTCCCCTCCCCATCTTTTCCTCCTCACCCCCGCCAGAGTATCCTGCTGGGAGAACGCTCAGCCTTTCCGGACTGAAACCGCTCTGGGCCAGCAGCACCAGCAGCACCAGCACCCCAAAACCCCTTTGGGGGGGCCTCGTCCTGGTGCAAGGTGGTCTGTGGGGCTACTAGGCCGCCACCTCCCCCCCATGCAGGCTTTGCACCAAGCTGGCCAGGATGGGGCTAAGGGTGGAAATGCTGGGGGGAGTTTTTTCAAAGCTGGCCAGGCCAGATAAGTGAGCCCCCCCCCAATCTGGAAGAGGGGCAGTGGTCACCCCAGGAAACGAAGCCTCACCTGGAAGTCTAACAAGGAGGGCTCTCTGGGAAGACCTGGACATCCCGAAGTGGGGGGTTCCCCCACGCCACAGAGGCTCCTGCAGACCCCCACGTCGACACTCACCCGGCTGCCTGAAAAGTCTGGGAAGAGAGAAATGCCAACAGGGTGTTGTCCGGGCCTGGGTCTCACCCAGCCCCCTCTCCTCCAAAAGGCCTCTTGCTTCCATAACCTCCCCAGAAAAATACAGCAGCCCAAGACCCCCGACATTTCAGTTAGCCAGGATTTCAAGTGCCTCTCTTTCCTAAGCTAGACTTTAACCAGAGTTTTGTGCTGGCGAGGAGCAAATGCCGTGTCTTGGGGGGGGGGCTCAGCTTTTTCCCTTTTACAGATTCAGCTAAAAGCAGGGGTTCTCAACCTTGGCAACTTTAAGACTTGTGGACTTCAACTCCCAGAATTCCTCAGCCAGCAAAGCTGGCTGAGGAATTCTGGGAGTTGAAGTCCACAAGTCTTAAAGTTGCCAAGGTTGAGAACCCCTGAGCTAAAGGCTCAGAAAGTCACTTTGACTGCTAAACTTGCTGGCTTTCAAGAAAGCAGAAAGGAAACCAGCCATGTTCCCTCGTCCAACATCTGGAAAAATAGGGGGTGTTGCAAGGACCAGGTCTTAACTGGATGCTAATTAAGCATCTTTGGCGACCATCCCATCCCCTGCAGACAGGCTGCTTTTCACTCCCTGTACCGAATAGTTTAGAAAAGGACAAAATGGCAAGAGGGAGCCAGTTATTAGGGGCTCCGTGGGGTCCAAAGGGACGCAGTGTGGCTAGCTTTATACTTCTTAATATCTACAGATTGGGTGAAACTGGGCTTAATAGCAGTAACCATGAAAGGGGCCTTGGAGTCCTAGTGGACGATCCCTTGGCCAGGAGCCAGCCGTGTGCAGCAGCAGCAGCCAAAAAAGCTAACACAATCCTGGGTTGTAGAAACAGGCATAGAATCAAGATCACGCGAGGTATTAGTGCCGCTTTATAAAACCCTAGTAAGACCACACCTGGAATACCACAGCCAATTTGGGTCACCGCCTTGCAGAAAAAGATGTTGAGATTTTGGAAAAAGTTCAGAGAAGAGAAACTAAGATGCTTAAAGGCCCGGAGGCTGAAACATATGGAGAACGGCTGCAGGACTTGGGTTTGGCCAGTCGAGAGAAGAGAAACATGGTAGCAGCATTCCAGTATTTGAGGGGCTGCCCCAAAGAAGAGGGGGGGTGTCAACGTATTCTCCAAAGCGCCAGAGGGCAGGAGGAGAAACAACGGATGGAAACCGATCAAGGAGAGAAGCAACCTGGAATTAAGGAGAAACTTCCTGACAGGGAAGACAATTAATCGGTGGAACAGAAGTTGCCTCCAGAAGTTGTGGGTGCTCCATCACTGGAGGTTTTGAAGAAGGGATTAGACAGTCACTTGTCTGAAATGGGTATAGGGTCTCCTGCTTAAGCAGGGGGTTGGACTAGAAGACCTCCAAGATCCCTTCCAGCTCTCTCTGCTCTACTCTGCTCTGCTCTGCTCTGCTATTCTATTCTATATTCTATATTCTATATTCTATTCTATTCTGTTCTATTCTATATTCTATTCTATTCTATTTTCTATTCTATATTCTATTCTATTCTATTCTATTTTATTCCGTAATTCTATTCTATTCTATATTCTATTATTCTATTCTATTCTATATTCTATTCTATTCTATATTCTATTCTATTCTATTCTATTCTATTCTATTCTATATTCTATTCTATTCCGTAATTCTATTCTATTCTATATTCTATTATTCTATTATTCTATTCTGTTCTGTTCTGTAATTCTATTCTATATTCTATTATTCTATTCTATTCTATTCTATTCTATTCCATTCTATTCTGCTCTATTCTATTCTATTCTATTCTATATTCTACAGTATATTCTATTCTATTCCGTAATTCTATTCTCCAAAATTTTGACATGGATCTTGATGTGCGTCTCCTACAACCACCACGATCAAAAGGTGTTGACAGGCTGATCCATGTTGGTTTGTGTGCATGCATCAGACAATACTATAAACCACGGTTTCAGGAAATCCTGCTTGGTTTCCTACCTCACTCTAAGGCGTCAGGAATCTTTTAGGGCTTGTGTGTGGAGCCTGGGGATCTTTGCTATAAGCCATGATCGGTGCTTCAGCTTTATAGGTCATGCCAACTTTAGGGCTGGTCTATCAAACCACGACTAAAAGGATCCATGGCTTAGTGGCAGCCAGTGACAGCCTTGCAGCTGTTTGGTGTTGGTGTCTTCTGGAGTCACCCCTGCAAGTCTGGATCAATCTTCCACAAGGGCATAAGGAAGGAGAGGGGAAACTCTTTTAGAATACAGAAAGAGCAGAATAAAAGTAACCAAATAACAGAGCAAGATGGGACCTTGGAGGTCATCTAGTCCAACCCTCTTGCTGAAGCAGGAGACCCTATACCCGTTTCAGACAAATGGCTGTCTAGCCTCTTCTTAAAATCGTCCAAAGTTGGAGCACCCACAACTTCTGAAGGCAAAGTTGTTCCGCTGGTTAATTGTTCTCACTGTGAGGACATTCCTCCTTAGTTCCAGGTTGCTTCTCTCCTTGATTTAGTTTCCATTCATTGCTTCTTGTCCTGCCTTCAGGGGCTTTGGAGAAGAGCTTGACTTCCTCTTCTTTGGGGCAGCCTCTGAGATACTGGAACACTGCTATCATGTCTCCCCTCGTCCTTCTCTTCATTAAACCAGACATACCCAATTCCAGCAACCGTTCCTTATATGCTTTAGCTTCCAGGCCTTTAATCCTCTTTTGTTGCTCTTTTCTGCACTCTTTCTAGAGTCTCAACGTCTTTTTTTATATTGTGATGACCAAAACTGGGTGCAGTATTCTAGGTGTGGCCTTACCAAGGAATTATACAGTGATATAAATTGGTACCTGGCCCCAAGATTCAATTGGCTCCTTGCATCTCATCATCTTTCCACAGTGATATCTAATAATAATAATAATAATAATAATAATAATAATAATAATAATAATAATAATAATAATAATAATAATAAAGTTGGAAGGGACCTTGGAGGTCATCTAGTCCAACCCCCTGCTCAGGCAGGAAACCCTATACCATTTCAGACAAATAATAATAATAATAATAATAATAATAATAATAATAATAATAATAATAGTAAAGTTGAAAGGGATCTTGGAGGTCATCTAGTCCAACCCCCTGCTCAGGCAGGAAACCCTACACCATTTCAGACAAATGGCTGTCCGGTCTCTTCTTAAAAGCTTCCAGTGTTGGAGCATCCACCGCTTCTGTTATTCCAGTTTGCAACCCTCTTTTTCTCCAAAACTTACTAGCCAAGTTTTGTTGCTTTTATCTTTACAGCCCAGCCTGTGCAAGGCAGGCTAGTCTTTCCTACTTCCAAAGCCGAAAGCGATCACAATTGATTTTCGCATTTTTATCCCTAGCAAAATTCAGCTTTTGTGTACCTCCAGCAGCAAATCAGCGTACAATAAACTGCCTGTCAAAGAAGGCTGCCTACTTTTCAGGGTACCCCAATACATCCTTGAGTCTCCCACTGGGCACCCCACTTAAAGGGAATAACAGAATGATATTTCTCTTTTTTTCAAACAGACTCCTGCTGGATGGATATTCAGAATTTAATTCTCAAGCCATTTGTAGCTGCAAAGCACACATGGCAGAGAACTTTCCTCCTTAATAGCAATCCCTATTACTGTTTCATCACATTATCACCTCCATTATCAATTGATAATTGTGCCAGTTATCACGTCGTTACCGATTCCACATAATGGGTCAGGCTGATTAGCACCTCCAAGCACCTCTCCCACCTTCTAATTAACGTTTAATATTGACTTTTAACAATCCCGGCCTCTATTCTTACATTTTTATATCCAAGTTTTTGTGGTTTTAACATTTTATTTGTAGCCGACCCAAAGAAAGAGTCCCTTTGTGTGAGGGAGACAGGACAGCTTCTGAATGGTGTAAAGGTTTCCTGCCTGAGCAGGGGGCTGGACTAGATGACCTCCAAGGTCCCTTCAGCTCTGTTATTCTATTTTCTCAATGTGATCGGTCAATCAATAATCATTCGGCACCAAAATGCCAAAGGAAGAAGATAAAACACCATAATCCGTTTGTTTGTTTTTAATTGCAAGATGTGTCTTAAACATTTCTGGAAAAATCACCCAGATGAAAATTATTTGTTGTGCATCCATGTTTTCTCTCTCTCTCTCTCTCTCTCTCTCTCTCTCTCTCTCTCTCTCTCTCTCTCTCTCTCTCTCTCTCTCTCTCTCTCTCTCTTTCTTTCTTTCTCTCTTTCTCTTTCTCTTTCTCTCTCTTTCTTTCTTTCTCTCTCTTTCTCTTTCTCTCTTTTGCTTTTTCTCTCTTTCTTTCTCTTTCTCTCTTTTTCTCTTTTTTTCTCTCTCTCTCTTTCTCTCTCTCTTTCTCTTTCTTTTTCTTTCTTTCTCTTTCTTTCTCTCTTTTTCTCTCTCTCTCTTTCTCTTTCTCTCTCTTTCTCTTTCTTTCTTTCTTTCTCTCTTTCTCTTTCTCTCTTTTTCTCTCTCTTTCTCGCTCTCTCGTTCTTTCTCTTTCTTTCTCTTTCTCTCTTTTTCTCTCTCTTTCTCTCTCTCTCTTTCTCTTTCTCTCTTACTTTCTCTCTTTCTCTTTTTCTCTTTCTTTCTCTTTTTCTCTCTCTCTTTCCCTCTCTCTCTCTCTCTCTCTCTCTGTCACACACACACACACACAGAGAAAGAGAAAGTTGCAATACACAAGCTACATTAATATACTTTCCATATGATTATTGTCTCAATAGGTAAAGTAGAGCAATGCCAAAACCGGGCAGAATCCAGGGATAAAAAGAGATTTTCGGGGGGGGGGGGACGAAGGGCAGATCCCCCTCCCCCATCAGGACACAAAGAGGCTGGGCTGAATCAAAGAACGAGAGAAAAGGTGCCAGCCAGGCAGGAAGGATTGGGGGCATGGGGTGTCTTCCATTAGCAAGTGGGGGGTTGATGGGGGGGGAGAGACAAGCCATTATTTGCAGAAAATCCAATATACCTGGCTGGGGAGGCGATGGGGGGATGGGGAAAAGGTGGAAGACCCAGTGGGGGGGGCAGAGGCGGGGGGGGGCAGGAAGGATGTCAACAATACAGCCCTTCATGGTCCTTGGGCTCAAAGGCTGCAGGAATAATAGCCCTACTAATTGGTTTGCTGTCTCTCCCCCCCCTCCCCAAAAGGGGAGGGGGATTTATCTTTGGAGGCAGATCGCCTTCCTTTGGGGAGAGAAGCAGGACTCCCCCCCAGCCCCTGCAGAGATCTTGCCCCCCCTTCAGCTCTGCCTTCTGCCCCCCCATTGCTGGTAGCCATAAGACTATTTGATGTGTTTGCTTCGCCAGGCTAAACAGTGCAAAGCCAATACTGCAGGGGAGCAAGAGGGAGGTCTGGAGGTCATCAAGCCCACCCCTGCAGCATCCCCAACAAATGGCTGTCCTGGCTCCATTAGGAGAACCCCCTCCCACTGCCTCCGGCCAGGGCACAAGACCCATAAGACCTTTCAGTGGGCATCCTGGGCACCCTGGGCTGTTCTCTGCAAGGGTGATGTTGACCCCGGACATCTTCAGAGGTGGCTCCAGCCTCCCGGGACATGAATTGTGAAGCTGGTCAGCTGCTGCCCTTCTGGCCCGGCCCTGTTCTCTCGGGGTTAAAACCCCCCTTTTTCCCCCCATGCTGTGGATATTTAAAGTGGTCAGCTGCCCAAAGTAAAGCTGTGTTTGAGTCAGGAGGCCATAACCAGAGGTAGGCCACCTTGGCTCTTTTATGACTGGTGGACTTCAACTCCCAGAATTCCTGAGCCAGCCACGCTGAGGGGAAAGGGAGAGGTTTCCAAGCTGAGCCAGGCTGCCTCAGGAATTCTGGGAGTTGAAGTCCACCAGTCATGAAGGGGCTATAGTTCCCCATGCTGGCTGAGGAATTCTGGGAGTTGAAGTCCATAGTCATGAGGGGGCCACAGTTCACCCATGCTGGCTGAGGAATTCTGGGAGTTGAAGTCCACAAGTCATGAGGGAGCCATAGTTCCCCCATGCTGGCTGAGGAATTCTGGGAGTTGAAGTCTATAGTCATGAGGGGGCCATAGTTCCCCCATGTTGGCTCAGGAATTCTGGGAGTTGAAGTCCACAAGCCATGAGGGGCCAAGGTTGCCTACCCCTGGGCTAGATGATAGATAGCTAGATAGACAGACAGACAGACCATCAGGGGTAGGCAACCTTGGCTGGACTTCAACTCCCAGAATTCCTGAGCCAGCCATGCTGAGGGGAAAGGGAGAGGTTTCCAAGCTGAGCCAGACTGGCTCAGGAATTCTGGGAGTTGAAGTCCATGTGTCATAAAAGAGCCAAGGTTGCCTACCCCTGCCATAAACAAATGGTTTAATTAATTAACTATTGGTTAATAATCAGGGACTCCGGCTTTGAGATCTGGGAGTTGCAGCCTGGCAGTTCCCAGGGCTCCCTCGTGGGGGGAGGGGGGAATGGAGACTCGGATGCTAAGATGCAAAGAACTAGAATGTGTTGTTTCTCTGTGTCATCTCTGTATGTGTATGTGGATCTATGCACAATTTTTTTTTAATCGTGTTTAGGTAGTGTATATCAGAGGTGGTGACCCTTTGAGAGCTGAATGCAACGAAATTTCATTTTAATGTATCTTGATTAGTGTAGGTCTAAAGTGACAATAAAGTTTTTAAAAAAACCTAGTAAGACCACACCTGGAATACTGCAGCCAATTTTGGTCACCATATCGCAAAAAAGATGTTGAGAGTTTGGGGGGAAAATCAGAAAAGAGCAACTAAGATGATCCAAGACCTGGGGACTAAAACATACGAAGAACGGCTGCAGGACTTGGGTTTGGCCAGTCTAGAGAAAAGAAGGCATAGGGGAGACATGATAGCAGCCTTCCAGTATTTGAGGGGCTGCCACAAAGAAGAAGAGGGGGTCACGTTATTCTCCAAAGCACCAGAGGGCAGGAAGAGAAGCAACGGATGGAAACTAACCAAAGAGACAAGCAAGCTGGAATTAAGAGGAAGTTCCTGACAGTGAGGACAATCAACCAGTGGAACAGCTTGCCACCAGAAGTTGTGAGTGCTCCATCATGGGAGGTTTTTAAGAAGAGACTGGACAGTCACTTGTCTGAGATGGTATAGGTTCTCCTTGCTTGAGCAGGGGGCTGGACTAGAAGACCTCCAAGGTCCCTTCCCGCTTTATTCTATTCTATTCTATTCCATATTTTCTATTCTATTCCATATTTTCTATTCTATTCTATTCCATATTTTCTATTCTATTCTATTCTATTTTATTCTATTCTATTCCATATTTTCTATTCTATTCTATTCTATCTATTCCATATTTTCTATTCTATTCTATTCTATTCTATTCCATATTTTCTATTCTATTCTATTCTATCTATTCCATATTTTCTATTCTATTCTATTCTATTCTATTCCATATTTTCTATTCTATTCTATTCTATTCTATTCTATTCCATATTTTCTATTCTATTCTATTCTATTCTATTCTATTCTATTCTATTCTATTCTATTCTATTCTATTCTATTCTATTCTATTCTATTCTATTCTATTCCATTCTATTCCATATTTTCTATTCTATTCTGTTCTATTCTATTCTATTCTATTCCATATTTTCTATTCTATTCTATTCTATTCTATTCTATTCTATTCTATTCTATTCTATTCCATTCTATTCCATATTTTCTATTCTATTCTGTTCTGTTCTATTCTATTCTATTCTATTCTATTCTATTCTGTTCTGTTCTGTTCTGTTCTGTTCTGTTCTGTTCTGTTCTGTTCTGTTCTGTTCTGTTCTATTCTATTCTATTCTATATTCTCTTCTATTCCATATTTTCTGTTCTGTTCTGTTCCATTCTATTCTATTCAGCTGTGCTGGCTCTCCTTGGCTCTCCCTCCAACTTCTCCCCCTAAGCTGTGGGGCACAAGGGCAGCCGAGGGGATCTGCTCCTGCCCAGACCCTCTGCCCACCCAGCCCGATGGAGGAAGCTCCACCAGGACGAGGAGGAAGAAAAAAAACTTGGAGGTTTTCTGGGGTCTCCTATGTCCCCCCTCCTGAAAAGGCCCTGAAGACCTGATTTTGCCAGCGCAGCTGGCGAACCCAGAGTGGGATGGAGCCCCTGAAGTGGCTGATCTGAGTGTGTGTTGTCGGCGGGGTGTGTGTCTCTGTGTGTGTGTTATTAATGTATTATTTTATTTTTTGTTACTTTTTTATTATTTTTTACTTCTTCTAGCTGGTGTTTTTACTTTCAGTAAGCCACCTACAGTTGCCGTGAAGAAGCAGGCGGCTCTATCAACTTTCATAAACAAACAAACAAACGAACGGTAAGTAAATAAATAAATAGTAAGTAAATAAGTTAAGTAAATAAACAGAACCAAGGATTCTCAAGCCATTCAGGGTCCCCTTGAACCTGATTATCAAATAAAGTTGATAATTGATTATTGATTATCAAATAAAGTTGATAATCTTTTTCCCCTTTCCCTGTTGCAGGGCTGCAGCAAAAGAGACAGGGGGGGCGGCTATGGGGGAATTAAGGCAGAGGGAGAGGGGATGGGGCGATGTCAAAGGTCATCCCCCCCTCAAAACCTTGTAGCTGACTAAGGGGCCTAATGATGGATGAATAAACAAGCCCCCCCCCAGCTTTTCCACCTTCCTCTGGAGAGCTGCTTTCCCCAGCTGGCTGAAAGGAAATAAATGCCGGCCAACTTGTGTATTGGGGGGGGGGCTTCGCCCAGAGCCGCCTCCAGGGGTGTGGATTGACTCCAGGATTGGCAAACTTTTCGGGGCGGGGGGGAACCGGCAGGCCTTCCGCCCCCCTCCCCATTTCTCTCCGGCTTCCCTGAATTCTTAGGGGGGCCTTCCACGCGTTTGGAGGAGGGAGGGGTCCCGTCTTTCCCCACCCGCACCTGGCAGGAGGGAGGGAAGGGGGGCCTCGCGGAGGAAAAAACGCCCCCCGGAGCAAAACTGAGGATTGATGCTCGGGATCGGCTTCGCCCCGACTCACCGTGTCCGAGGAAGACCGGGCGCCTCTGTCGCTTGCAGCAGCCTCGCTCGGCCGGCAGGTTCCGGCTGCCTTGGGGCCGGCCGGACAGTCCAGCACCTGCGGGCACAAAGGGCAAACGCACCGGCTGCGGGCAGGACCGACCCAGAAGCGGAAGGGAGAATTTCTTGGACCAGAATAACAGAGCTGGAAGGGACCTCAGAGGTCGTCTAGTCCAACCCCCTGCTCAGGCAAGAGATCCTTACAGAAACACAGAATAACAGAGCTGGAAGGGACCCTTGGAGGTCATCTAGTCCAACCCCCTGCACAGGCAAGAGATCCTTACAGAAACACAGAATAACAGACTTGGAAGGGAGCCTTGGAGGTCATCTAGTCCAACCCCCTGCTCAGGCAAGAAACCCTATTTCATTTTGGACAAATGGTTGTTCAGTCTCTTCTTCTTAAAAACCTCCAGTGGTGGGGCACCCAAAACTTCTAGCATTTAGAGGGGGGGATCTTGGACAGGCTGCCCCCTCTCCCAAAACCACCTTTTCCTCCACCCAAAAATTGATTTTCCCTTCAGAGGATTTTTCACGTCGTCTTGCTAGACTTTTGACCCTGGCAGAACTGAGAAGGCTGCGTCCCTGGCACCAAGGGTGCTCCGCCAGTTCTTGACCGGGCTGTTGAAATGCAGACCCCAGTTCTTGCTTTCCACTTATTTATTTATAAAATGTATTGGTCACCTGCCTTACCACAAGGTAACTTTGAGCGGCTGACAATCCCTTGGCCATTTCATCTGGATCAGACAAAGAAGCAGGATTCTACATAACACCATTAAAAACGCCTGGCAAAGTTAAATCTGTGCAAATTCTGAATATATATTGGATGACTAGGTGACCTGCAAGGTCCCTGCCAATTCTGTTATTCTGTTCTATTACAGCTAAGAGCGCAGCTGGTTAAACTCGTAAAAAAAAAGAGAGAGAGAGCTGCAAATTTGAGACAAAAACAACTATGGCCAGAATTAAAATTGTCTACACCTCCGGGTTTTTTCATTCTTTCAGACACCAACTTCCTTTGCGTCACTCAGGATGTCCTGAATTGCCCTTTTTGTAACCCATTCTCTTTTTTTTTTCCTTTCTGAAAACTTTTAAAGGCAACTAGTCCATTGGCAAATTAAGAGATTAGATTATATAACCTTTATTGTCATTTTTTCATGTGGGCACAATGGCACACATGAAAAATGAAATTTAGCTGCTTCCTTCCAAAGTGTACACATACATAACACACATTTAAAACATACTATATACAACATATGTATAGACCAGGGGTTCTCAACCTTGGCAACTTCAAGACTTGTGGACTTCAACTCCCAGAATTCCTCAGCCAGCATGGCTCAGCTTGGAAACCTCTCCCTTTTCTCTCAGCATGGCTGGCTCAGGAATTCTGGGAGTTGAAGTCCACGAGTCATGAAGGGGCCAAAATTTCCCTAATGCTGGCTCAGGAATTCTGGGAGTTGAAGTCCACGAGTCTTGAAGTTGCCAAGGTTGAGAACCCCTGGTATAGACCTACAGGGGTGGGCAATCTTGGCTCTTTTATGACTCGTGGACTTCAACTCCCAGAATTCCTGAGCCAGCCATGCTGAGAGAAAAGGGAGAGGTTTCCAAGCTGAGCCATGCTGGCTGAGGAATTCTGGGAGTTGAAGTCCACCAGTCATGAGGGGGCCATAGTTCCCCCATGCTGGCTCAGGAATTCTGGGAGTTGAAGTCCACCAGTCATGAGGGGGCCATAGTTCCCCCATGCTGGCTCAGGAATTCTGGGAGTTGAAGTCCACCAGTCATGAGGGGGCCATAGTTCCCCCATGCTGGCTCAGGAATTCTGGGAGTTGAAGTCCACGAGTCATAAAAGGGCCAAGGTTGCCTATCCCTGACCCTACACCCTTAAATATAAGTAAAATATTATTCAGCATTTCTCTCTATTGGAAAGGGGAGCCCTTTTTCTGAAGCAGGACAACAGTAGAAAGTTGTTTTTAACCCAGTTGATACTCTGCATTTCTCAAAGTGCCTTGTTCGCATTAGGTGGAAAGCCAAGAGAGGAATTTATTTCAAAGCAAGTCTTGGCAGGGAGATTCCTTTAAACTAAGGCAGGAAGAAGGCTGGGCAGCTGAGGAGAAGCTGCAGATATAATCATCCCCTGCTGGGTTGGGAAAAGGTCATCAAAGCCCCATTTTTTCCCCCATCAAGTTGTGAACTGCTTCCTCCTATTAATCTGGAGATTAAGGAATGGAGAAATTCGTTTATTTGGATTCTTTGCTCTGTGTGGCATATTTAAAAAAAATAGTTAAGTAATGTTTTGATTGGAGACAGAGGGACAACAGAATCACAGTGGAAAGGGACCTCGGAGGTCTTGTAGTCCAACCCCCCCCCCTGCTCAAGCAGGACCATTTCAGACAGGTTGCTATCCAGTCTCTTCTTAAAAATCTCCAGGGTTGGACACATAAATAAATAAACCAGTGGTGATCAGGAACGTGGTTGCATCTGGTGCACACAATCACACACAATCACACACTTTAATACTAGGGGTGTTAAAGAGAGCCCTTCCTGGGTGAATTTGGGGGTGGAATTGCCCCCAGGATTAATTCAGTGGAATCCCACTTAGCATCTAGGATTTACTAGCAGGATTCAAACGCACTAGACTAGATGTTGGTCTGTTGCTTTGATCTCCCATTAAGTTTCTGTCTCCATTGGGGGGACATTTTCAATGGGCTTTGAATTCAGTGCACCAGCTGCCTCTGAGACCCGGTGGGGCCGGCTACCCTCTCTCAGTCCTGGGAAGGGAGCAACGGCAAACTGCTGCTTGGAATGGCGCTCAGAAAATTGCAGGGACTGGTCTTGACCGTCACCAGGACCAAAATGGGTAATATAATAATCGTCGGCATTGACCAATTCACCATCAGTCAGTTGCAAAAGGCAGCTTTGCTCAGAAGAGCTGACATCCAGGATGCCTCTAACACAGGGGTGGGGGACCTTGGCTCTTTTATGCCGTGTGGACTTCAACTCTCAGAATTCCTGAGCCTCCCAGGAATTCTGGGAGTTGAAGTCTACAAGTCATAAAAGAGCCAAGGTTCCCCACTCCTGCTCTAACACCATCAAACACCCACATCTGCCTGTGCCAAAAATGCCCAGATCTGGCCTGAACATCTGGCCAACTGTGGAAACCAGAAGCTTGGCTAGTTATCCAACTGTCTCCTAAATACAAACTCCTTTCCAGTCTTTTAACCAGTGGAACTCCTTGCCTCCAGAAGTTTTGAATGCTCCAACACTGGAGGCTTTTAAGAAGAGACTGGAGAGCCTCTTTTCTGGAATGGTATGGTTTTTCCTGCCTGAGCAGGGGGTTGGACTAGAAGACCTCCAAGGTCCCTTCTATTCTATTCTATTCTATTCTATTCTATTCTATTCTATTCTATTCTATTCTATTCTATTCTATTCTATTCTATTCTATTTACTCTATTCCATTCCACATTTTCTATTCTATTCTGTTCTATTTATTTTATATTCTGTTCCCATTCCATTCCATTTTTTCTATACTGTTCTACTCTACTCTACTCTACTCTACTCTACTCTACTCTACTCTACTCTACTCTACTCTACTCTACTCTACTCTACTCTACTCTACTCTATCCCATTCCATTCCATATTTTCTATGGTATTCCACATTCCACGTTCCATTCCATTCCATTCCATTCTCACTTCCAAGAAGTTGCCAGCTTGATACCCATCAGGATAGCTCCTTAGAGCGTCTACCCTCCTTTATTCAAGGTAGACTGCTTCTGAACACAGAGGTTCCATTCGGCTCTCCCAATTATCCCATATTCCTTGGGGAAGGCAGGGGGGAGGGGGAGTGTACAATGAAGTGGGGGGGGAAGCAAAAAGGTCTTTGTAACACTTCTGGGAAGGGTCTCCTCCCACCACAGCCTTGTGCTGACGCCAATGCCTCTGGGACGTTCACCTTCCTTCTTTTGTCCTCACCTGCTTTCAGATAGCGTGCCCCTGAACAAGGAGGTTCCATTCAGCTCTTGCCAATAGCCAGCAAGCAGCCTCAGCTACACCTCACCTGTCTCCTCTGGGACCTTGGACCCAAGTCCTGGAGCCAGAGCTGAGCAAGGTGGGGCTGGGGGGGGGGCATCGTCCCGGGAGCCTGGCTTTTAGGGAGACACCGCACAGCCATTTGTCTGGAATGGTCTAGGGTCTCCTGCTGGAGCAGGGGGTTGGACTAGAAGCTCTCTGAGGTCCCTTCCACTCTGTCATTCTGTTAACTTCTCCCTCTGAGTAAACGTTGAGTAGGACAAGATGCTGAAAGGCTCCTGGTTTTTTTGCAACCTTGGACTCTCCTCCTCTCTCAGCTGTATCTCCCATCGTCCCCAGCCATCCAAGCGTGCCGGCTGAGGAGCATGGGCTAGGCAGTCGGACCCAACTTTGCTGGGGGGGAGGGGGAGGGGCTCCTGCAATCTTCCTGCAGGGAAGGACCATCTTCTGTAGCGCCCCTTTGGGTGCCTGAGCTTTGGGGGACCCTCCGGACCCCTCCATATTTCCCAGACGGGGCTGGGGGAAGCGGCCAGGGTCAAGACTTACCCATCAGGCAGGAAAAGCAGGTCAGCCAGGCCAGGAGCTGCATGGTCCCACCTGGGAAGGTTCCCGGCTTGTGTCTGGGCTCAGTCCTGGAGATTTATACTGGGGGCCAGTTGAGGGGGGGGGTCGTTCAGTTCTGGAGCCAACTCAGGACATCCCAGACAGCAGGGCAGGGGGAGGGCTGGGCGTGGGGGGGTGGGGGAGGACGCCAGGCCCACTTCAAAGCCTGTCCAGGTGACGGAGGTCTGCTCCCCCCAGGGGGCGGCTGGCCTGGCCCCACCTGGAGCCTCCGTCCACCTTCCAAGTTCTGAAGAACAAAGTCAGGCTGGGGGGGGGGGAGGGGGGGAGCAAAAGTGTCTCTTTGATCACCAAAAGATAAGGCAGGAAAAGGGGGCTTATGCAAATAGGCCATAAAAGGGGTCTCCTTCCTCCCCCCCATCCTCAGATCCTCTGGCAAGGGGGTCCCTCCTTCCAGGAGAGAGCAGCCCCCCCTCCGGTTCTGGAAGGGGATCCCCCTCCCTGCTTGCCCCCCCAAGGAATTTTCCCCCCTTTCAATAAAACTCAGATCAAGCTCTTTTTCAAATGCACTATATTTTATTTCATTATGTTAATTTTTTATTTCATTATTTATTGTATTTTATGTATTTCATTTTATTATTTTATTGCATGGTTTTATTTTATTTTTTATGGTTTTATTTATTTTTTGTTTGATTTGTTTTTGTTATTTATGTTACTTTATTTTATTTTTTATTTATTTATTATTATTATTATTTATTATTATTATTATTATTTATTAAATTTCTATGCCGCCCTATTCCGGGAACTCAGGGCGGCTTACAGCATAAATAGAAATCCAATACAAACTAAATAGTACATTTATAAAAATAAATATATAAAAAGAAGAACCCCTAAATTAAGAACCATTCATTCAGCAAACATACACACAGACATACACTGGCTAGGGGCAAGATTTCAACCGCCCCAGGCCTGCCGGCGGAGATGGGTCTTTAGTAGTTTACGAAAGGCGGAGAGGGTGGGGGCGATACGGATCTCCGGGGGGAGTTGATTCCAGAGGGCCGGGGCCGCAACAGAAAAGGCCCTTCCCCTAGGCCCCGCCAGGCGACACTGTCTAGCCGACGGGACCTGGAGAAGGCCGACTCTGTGGGCCCTAACCGGTCGCTGGGTTTCGTGAGGCAGCAGGCGGTCTCGTAAGTAACCTGGTCCGATGCCATGTAGGGCTTTATAGGTCATAACCAACACTTTGAATTGCGTTCGGAGACCAATAGGCAGCCAATGCAGCTCACGGAGTGATGCTGAGATGTGGGCATTTCTGGGCAGGCCCAACACTGCTCGCGCGGCTGCATTCTGCATTACCTGAAGTCTCCGAACGTTTTTCAAAGGTAGCCCCATGTAGAGAGCATTGCAGTAGTCGAGCCTCGAGGTGATAAGGGCATGAGTGACTGTGAGCAGAGACTCCCGGTCCAAATAGGGCCGCAACTGGTGCACCAGGCGAACCTGGGCAAATGTCCTCCTCGCCACAGCCGAGAAATGATGTATTTTATTTTGTTTTATTTTCTATTATTTTATTTTATCATTTTAGGATTGCCCTTTGGGCTCAACGGGGTTTCCCTGGCTTGCACTGGGGAGACGGGCATGAGATGGGCGCTCGGGAGGCCGCGCAATGGGCCCAGTAGGCATGCCAATGGGGTGGAAGAAACAGAATGGAATTTAAAAAGGTGGGGGGTCTTTGGTCAGGCCACCTTCCTGAGCTTCTGCCTTTTGAATCACATTTGGGAGTCTGGATGTTTCTGCTACCATCAAGCAGTCTTTTTCAACCTGGCTGGGGAACTCTGGGAGTTGAAGTCCACCCATCTTAAAAGAGGCCCAGGTTGAAAAACACTGCCCTAGAAGAAGAAGAGTCTGCTTCGGCCCTAACCACTAGGCCAGGGGTAGGCAACCTTGGCTCTTTCATAACTTGTGGACTTCAACTCCCAGAATTCCTCAGCCAGCATGGGAGAAACTTTGGCTCTTTTATGACTGGTGGACTTCAATCCCCAGAATTCCTGAGCCAGCATGGGGGAACTATGGCCCCCTCATGATTTGTGGACTTCAACTCTGTTCTGGGCCCAGTGCTCTTCAACATCTTCATCAATGATTTGGACGAGGGGATAGATGGGGAACTCATCAAATTTGCAGATGACACCAAGCTGGCAGGAATAGCCAACACTCCAGAAGTTACAGGCTTAGGATACAGGAGGACCTGGACAGATTGGAACACTGGGCACTATCTAACAAAATGAAATTCAGTGGTGGAAAAAGTCAGGTTCTACATTTAGGCAAGAAAAACCAAACGTACAAGTACAGTGTAGGGGGTACCTTGCTCAATAATAGCAACTGTGAGAGGGACCTCGGAGTCCTAGTGGACAATCACCTAAATGTGAGCCAGCCGTGTGCTGCAGCTGCCAAAAAAGCCAACACAGTGCTGGGCTGCATTAACAGAGGGAGAGAATCAAGATCACTCGAAGTATTAATACCACTTAAGGCAACACTTGGAATTCTGCATCCAGTTTTGGTCACCATGATGTAAAAAAGATGCTGAGACTCTAGAAGGAGTACAGAGAAGAGCAACAAAGATGATTAGGGGACGGGAGGCTAAAACATATAAGGAACGGTTGCTGGAATTGGGTATGTCTGGTTTAATGAAGAGAAGGACGAGGGGGGACAGGATAGCAGCCTTCCAGTATCTCGGGCTGCGCCAAAGAGGGAGTCAAGCTATTCTCCAAGGCGCCTGAAGGCAGGACAAGAAGCAACGGATGGAAACTAATCAAGGAGAGAAGCAACCTGGAACTAAAGAGAAACTTCCTGATAGTTAGAACAATTAACCAGCGGAACCACCTGCCTCCAGAAGCAGTGAATGCTCCAACACTGGGAGTTTTTAAGAAGAGACTGGATAGCCATTTGTCTGAAATGGTCTAGGGTTTCCTGCCTGAGCAGGGGATTGGACTAAATGACCTCCAAGGTCCCTTCCAACTTTATTATTATCATATTACTATTACTATTATTACTATTATTACTATTATTACTATTACTATTATTATTATTATTATGGATCATCGCACAGTCAGCCAGATGTTCAGACTGGATTTGGCCTTTTTGTCTACCTATCGAGTCCTTCCCAAGGACTTGGGATAGGCAGATGTGGATGTTTGATGGTATTACAGATCTTGTCACAGGATGGAGGCAGTTCCTAATAAGGCCGCCTTTTGCAATTGACTAATGGAGAATTTGTCAATGCCGATGATGGTGTCCAAGTGGTGCTCCAGTTGTTTTGGGATTGCAGCCAAGGCGCCTATTACTATTGGTCCTACCCTTGCTTGCTTTTGCCCCAGTCTTTCTATTTCTATTTGTAGGTCTTTGTATTTTGTTATCTTCTCCAGTTCTTTCTCGTCTATTCTGCTGTCTCCAGGCACCGCCACGTCCACTATCCAGACTTTTTTGTCTTTCTTATCGACAATTGTTAAGTCCAGGGTGTTATGTTGCAGGTGCTTGTCTGTTTGAATTCTGAAGTCCCAGAGCAGTTTAATTTTATCATTTTCTATGACTTTCTCTATTTTATGATCCCACCAGTTCTTCCTTGCAGGCAAGTGATATTCCTTGCAGATCTTCCAATGCACCATTGTTGCTACTTTGTCATGCCGCTGCTTGTAGTCAGTCTGTGCGATCTTCTTGCAGCAGCTTACCGGGTGGTCCACTGTTTCTTCAGCATCTCTGCCTAGGCGGCACTTACTGTCTGTTGCTGTCTTCTCAATTTTGACTTTATATGCATTTGTCCTTAAGGCTTGGTCTTGTGCAGCCAGAATTAGTCCCTCGGTCTCTTTCTTTCTGCTCTTAGCCATTGCCAGGTCTTGTTATTATCTGCTTTCCCAGCTATTTTTTAAATGTACTGGCCATGTAGTGCTTTGTCTTCCCATGCCTCTATTCTGTTCTTCATTTGGTCTTTCTTGTAGGCCAGTTTGGTCTCTCCAGTAGTCAGTAAGTCTTCCTGATATGCTAATTTCAGTGCATCTTCATCATTGTCCTTCAGATATTCTTCCAAAGCCATTTTTTCTTCTTCAATCATCTGATGTACTTGCAGCATTCCACGCCCACCTATTTGCCTTGGTAGATAAAGTCTGTCAATTATTATTATTATTACTATTATTATTATTCCTGAGCCAGCATGGCTGAGCTTGGAAACCTCTCCCTTTCCCTTCAGCATGGCTGGCTCAGGAATTCTGGGAGTTGAAGTCCACGAGTCATAAAAGAGCCAAGGTTGCCTACCCCTGGTATAGGGCTAGGCCCAGGGCCTTCCAACTTGGCCCTTTTATGACTCGTGGACTTCAACTCCCAGAAGTCCTGAGCCAGCCTGGCTCAGCTTGGAAACCTCTCCCTTTCCCTTCAGCATGGCTGGCTCAGGAATTCTGGGAGTTGAAGTCCACGAGTCATAAAAGAGCCAAGGTTGCCTACCCCTGGTATAGGGCTAGGCCCAGGGCCTTCCAACTTGGCCCTTTTATGACTCGTGGACTTCAACTCCCAGAAGTCCTGAGCCAGCCTGGCTCAGCTTGGAAACCTCTCCCTTTCCCTTCAGCATGGCTGGCTCAGGAATTCTGGGAGTTGAAGTCCACGAGTCATAAAAGAGCCAAGGTTGCCTACCCCTGGTATAGGGCTAGGCCCAGGGCCTTCCAACTTGGCCCTTTTATGACTCGTGGACTTCAACTCCCAGAAGTCCTGAGCCAGCCTGGCTCAGCTTGGAAACCTCTCCCCTTCCCCTCAGCATGGCTGGCTCAGGAATTCTGGGAGTTGAAGTCCACGAGCCATAAAAGGGCCAAGGTTGCCTACCCGTGAGTGGTCGTCTGTAACCCTCCAGCAGAAGGCCATGCCAATGATGGGGGGGGATAACGTTGCCCTCCCTTCAGACTCCTCTTTCCTCCCCTCCCTGACTTTTACAAAGCCACTCCTGCACCAGAGGAAGGGTCTTCCTTGGGGAGGGTTTTAAAACCAGCCCCCCCCCACACACCTCCTTTTTCCTTTGGTGAAAACCAGGCTGCCAAAAAGGGACCAGGCAGAAGCGGGTGAGGTGGCACCACCTTCCTTGGGCCAGGAGTGCCAGGCTGAGGGGAGGGGGCAGCTGCAGCAGCAACATGCCTGAAGACAGAGACACCCACCCCACCGTGTACATCCATTTCCCTGCCGGCACCGAGAGTCCCAGCAAAGGCAGAGCGAAGCTGCCTGCTGGCATCCCCAAGGGGAAACACGGGGGGGGGGCTGAGATTCCCCCCCCCAAAGAAGCGTGGCTTCCCCCCAGACCCAGGCACCGGAGGGCAGGCCTCGCCCGTCTGGATTCCCAGAGATGAATGCAAAATTCAGACTACAAAACGGATATGGAAAAACATGTCTGTATTAAGAGAAATTACACTGCGTATGTACAAATCACACAGCTGGGCCTATACAAAAGGAGTCTTTTGAGGGGTCTTCCTTGGCAGGCGAAGAGGGAGGCCGTGCCTCAAGTCTTCCCTTCCGGGGATGCGTCTTCCAAGCAGGTCAGTCCAGCGTTCCTGTAAGCCCCCCACCCCCCAAAAAACACATTTTTGAGAATTCCATTTTTTCCCCTTGGCAAAATATTTCATCTCTGCGCTTCCCTCTGCTATCGCACTGCTTCTCAACCTTGACAATTTTAAGGCATGTGGAATTCTGGGAGTTGAAGTCCACATGCCTTAAAATTGTCAAGGTTGAGAAGCACTGTATGTGGAGTAGCTTCCACCCCTTAAATTCTTGAGGGGTTTATTCAGATTTTGACCCTGGGTGTCCAGGAACAGGACAAACAGTGTTGGAAAGGAGGAGAAGCAGCAGCCAACCGTTTATGGAGCTAGGCCCAGGTAAGCGTTTCTCAAAACTGGCATCTTTTAACACGGGTGGACTTCAATTCCCACAATTCCCCAGCCAGCAGGAATTCTGGGAATTGCAGTCCACACCCATCTTAAAGCAAGCTGACTGGGGGATTCTGGGAGTTGCAGTCCCACCAGTGGTGGGATTCAAGAAGATGGGTGAACAACCGGTTCTCTGTGTGGATGCCGCTTCCGGAAGTCCATTCCAGGCCTGGGCAACAAAAAATTAACTACCGGTTCTATTGAAGTGGTGCGAACTGGCTGAATCCCATCATCTTAAAGCAAGCTGGCTGGGGGATTCTGGGAGTTGAAGTCCACCTATCTTAAAGCAAGCTAGCTGGGGGATTCTGGGAGTTGAGGTCTGAAAAGTTGCCAAGTTTGAGAAATCCTTCTTGTCCATTAACCGGTCCTCCCCGTGGCCCACCAACTGCCCAAGCACATGGCCTTTGGGGACAGCCCCACAACCTCCATTAATCAGTCCAATCCTTTTTGGAAACCAATATATTGTTTATGCTTCTTTTTATCCCAGCCCCAAAATATGCGAAAGCTTTTAATAGGGCCGTTAATAAGCACCCCCACCCTGAAGGGGGTTTCTTTGGCTGATCTGGGCACTAACAAATATTTTCTTTTACGTCTGGCAGATCTACAAACGGCCTCCTTACCTTCCAGGAAGGCAAACTCATCCAGGGCTTCAATGGCGTTGTCTGCAGGAGGAAAAACCGACACCCATTTTTCAAACAATTAAGATCTGCTGTTGCTTGGCATGGTGTCGAATTGTTTTGACTCCAGGAAATTTAGAAGAGAATAAGAAAAATATAATAAAAAACTGTGTGGCAAAACAATCACAAATAAAAATTCACGGCTCAGACAACTAAAATAAACATAGCTCAGAGTCCTAAAGCACAAAACTAAAACAAGCGAAAAGCAAGAAAAAAGAATGGAAAAATGGACTCCTTCAGCACCGTATCCAACCTGCACATTTTACTGAAAGACACAAGCTTTTGGGAGCAGCAATTGGTGGATGGAAACGTTGCCCACCCCCAGGGGATTTTTTTTGCCATGGCCCAGGCCCACTCAGGGGAGAGAGAGCCAGGAGCCCTGCACCGGAGAAACGTGAGAGGCTGGGAAAGGGGGGTGGGTTATCCCTGGCCCACCCCCTTCAGAATGAAAGCTCCCCCTCCCCAAATGATAGGTGGGCTCAGCTGGCCCTGCAGTAGCCAAGCTGCATGGACCCCGTCCTTGCTGACCCCTTAACCAGCCGTGGGTCAGTGGTGGAGGAGAAGGGGGAGGACTGTGGGGTGCTTGGTGGTCTCTGAGCTTGGTGGTTTTCTGGCAGAAATATCATCAGTGCTAGAAGGGAGGGGTTGTGAGGAGGAGGAGGAGGAATGGAATAGAGCTGGAAGGGACCTTGGAGATCTTCTAGTCCAGCCCCCTGCTTAAGCAGGAGAAGAGGAGGAGGGAAGGGAGGGGGAGGAGGAGAAGAGGAAGAGGAGGAGGACTGTGGTGTCCTTGGTGCTCTCTGAGCTTGACTGTTTCCTTGCAGACGTTTCATGACCCAACTAGGTAACATCATCAGTGCTAGAAGGGAGGGGGGGAGTTTGTGGAGAGGAGGAGGAGGAGGAGGAGGAGGAGGAGGAGGAGGAGGAGAAAGATTGTGGGGTCCTTGATGCTCTCTGAGCTTGGCGGTTTCCATGCAGACCTTTCTTGACCCAGCTAGGTAACATCATCAGTGCTAGAAGGGAGGGGGGAGCTTGTGAAGAGCAGAGGAGGAGGCAGAGGGGGAGAAGGGGGGAGGGGGCGGCTGACCCACCCAGGTCCTTCCTCTGCAGGGTCTTCCTCTTTCCGTGCTGGGTGTGGAGGAAGGCGTCCCTGGAGATGGTTTCCACAAACAGCTCCTGGGGAGGCAGAAGGAGGGGGGGGAAGAGACAGATCAGCCGAGAAAGGCTGAGCAGCTCCATTGCAGATGCCAAGGGGAGTGGTCCCTAGTGGTGGGAGGATGCTTTGATGAAGCAGGGAAATTCCCAGCCTCTGAGACCACCCCCCGCCCGTAGCTGGCAAAGGGCAGCCTGAGGCACTCAAGGGAGGGTGACTTTGGGGTCTGCCTCTTGGTCCTTCTTGGCCCAGCAAGCCTGGCCCCCACAATGGTGAGCACAGCCCCCTCCTTGCAAGGTAGGCCAGGCAAAGAGGCTGCCACCAGCCGAAAGTCCCCATTGGCAGCACAAGAGAATCTCTGCAGCTTAGAGCTGGACTTTTGTCTGCTTGCTGAGCTGGTTGCTTCGCTTGCACGAGTCTCCGCTGAGCCAGAGCTGCTCTTAGCGCAGCATTTGTCTCTTTCCCGCCCGGGATCTCCGAGTGGCGCCCCATCCCTGCCTCGGAGCCTCTTCGGAGTCTGCGAGGAGCGTCAGCTGCGCCCTCTGGCGGCCCGAGCAGGGAAAAAAAAGAGAGAGAGCAAAACCACGCCCCTCGCGGAGACAATCCAGTTCCTGATTGGCCCGGGGGCCGCCGCCCCGCCCACTCACCGCGGCGCGCGCCAGGACAAAGATCGCCTCCTGGCTGGCCAGGCTGACGTCCGGGTCGGCCTTCACCAGCGCCTTCACCCGGGACAGCGGCAGCCGCGCCGGACGCGAAGGCCCCGCTGCCGCCGCCGCCGCCGTTGCTGCCGGCGCCACCGCCGCTGCCGGCGCCTCGAGCTCCTCCGGCGTCCCGGCGCTTCCTGCCGCCGCCGCCGCCACGGGCGCCGCCATCTTGGCCACCTCGGGGCTGCTACTGCGCCTGCGCAGCAGACGCCATCGCTTGCCAGCCACGCCCACGTGTCTTACGTCATCCCGCTGCTTTGCGGGAGGGAGGGGGAAGCGGGCGGGGCGGGAGCGGGGAAGGATTGGCGCCGCCGCGAGGCGACGCGTGTCCTGGCGGAACGTGCGAACGCGCGGCACGGGTTTAACGACTTGCACGGATCTCGTAAGAAGGGGAGGGGAGCGGTGCAGAAGGCAGGCAAGTTGTGGAGCAGGAGGCGCTTCCTTCTCCCAAGCACCCTCCTGCATTGCTGCACTCCCACGACACGTGTCATGCCTGGATGAACCCGGGTTCGGGTCGGCAGATGCACCGAAGCACGAACTAACCCAAAAGGGCAGCTTGGTCCCCTACCCTAAACCCATCCTTCTCGATTCCTGCAAGGGTAAGAGGCGTAGACTTCAACTCCCAGAATTCCCCAGCCAGATGCCATGGATTGGCTGGCTGGGGAATTCTGGGAGTTGAAGTCCACGCCTCTTACCCTTGCAGGAATGGAGGCGCACCCCCCCCCAAAATCACATCATCTGCTAAATATGTCATAATTTTCCCATACGGGCGGTCCTTGATGTATGACCTCAGAATTAAGCCCAAAATTTCTGTTGTCAAGTGAAACACTTGCTCATTGCTCCATTTTATGAACATTCTTGACACCGTTATTAAGTGAATCACTGCAAGTGTTAAGTTTGTAAGACGGTCGTTAAGCGAACCCGTCTTCCCCCGTTGACTTTGGCTGTTGCAAAAAGGGGATCCCGTCACCCAGGGACGCACTGCGACCGTCACAAGTACGAGTCAGTTGCCAAGCATCAGAAGTCTGATCGCGTAACCCCGGGGTGGCTGCGACGGTCATAGGTATGAAAAACGGTCATGAGTCAGTGCCCTTGTAACTTTGAACGGTCACTAAGCGAATGGTTGTAAATTGAGGACTGCCTGTGGGGATTTGATCTCATCAGCCTCCCACAGTAACGGATCTGAGTTGAGTAGCGGTGTAAGTTCGATAGATAAATCTGGCGGAAGCCGCCCTTGGCGCCCAGCCCATCTGGGCAAGGACGCTAAGCGAGTTCTGTGTCTCATTTTACATCCTTTCCTGGCACAGCGATCAGGCGAATCACTGCAGTTCTTAGGTGGGTCGTTAAGCGAATCGGGATTCCCCATTGACTCTGCTTGTCGGAAGGTCGCAAAAGGGGATCGTGTGACCCCGGGACGCCGTGCCCATCGCAAGTACGAGTCCGTTGCCAAGGGTCTGAATTTGGATGATGTGACCCCCCCCCAGGGAGGCTGCGACGGTCATTAAGTGGGAAAAACAGTCCTAAGTCACTTTTTTCAGTGCCGTTGTAACTGCACAGTGGTCACTAAACGAACGGTTGCAAATTGAGGACTGCCTGTAATGACACATTAGAGTTTTTCAACCGCTTTTGGGGTGCCCTTCATTAGATGCCTTCCCCCCCCCCATTCACAGCTCTCCAAGTCCATGCTGAGCCCTTCGTCCACCCAGGACCCACTCCCACCCCCACCTGCTCCCTCCCTCCCTCCCTCCCTCCCTCCCCAAGGTCTGTGTCTTGCATAGGGGGGGAGGTTTGGCTCCCTTCCCTGAGCGGGTCTCTCCCCCCCCAGGTGCAAAGATCCACCCCCCCCCCGCAGCATTGGCCCCAGCCTGGGAATTGGCAGTAAGGATGGATGAGCTCTGGCGCCCCTGAGCCCCGGCTCCTTCCTCCAGGGAGACATTGTGGGAGGAAGGAAGGAAGGAAGGAAGGAAGGGACGGCAAGGGAGGGAGGAAGAGAGGGAGGAAGGAAAGAAGAAAAAGAAGGAAGGAAGAGAAAGAAGAGAAAGAAAGAAGAAAAAGAAAAGAAGGAAGGAAGGGCAAGGGAGGCAGGAAGAGACGGAGGGAGGGAGGAAGGAAAGAAGGAAAAGAAAGGGAAGGAAGGAAGAGAAAGAAAGAAAGAAAGAAAGAAAGAAAGAAAGAAAGAAAGAAAGAAAGAAAGAAAGAAAGAAAGAAAGAAAGAAAGAAAGAAACCTTCTGGGCGCAAGAGACAATGCTCTTCCTGACAGCTCAGCACAGGCAGGTGGGAAAAAAAATTGCAAACCCTTCCTATTGGGGAGCCCCTTTTCCAAGCCAGCCCCGTTCCTCTGAGCATGAACGGAGCGCTGCAGTGGGCGCTGGGGCTGCTGCCACTGGGAGTGGGCGGCTCCTGGCTGCCGGCTGACCTGTTAATCCGCCAGGGGCTGAAGGAGCCCGGCCTCCCTCCCCTCTCACCGCTTCTAAAGTTAGACTCGTGGGATTAGGACAATGACGGGGCAAGGTCCCCTCCGCCTAGGCTCAGAGGCAGCAGCCGGCCGACTGACTGCTCAGCTGTGTGTCCGGCCACAGGGGCCTGGGGGTCCCCTCCTGCTCCCCCCATCCAGGAGATGGGGATGGGCCCAGCCCTGGCCAGGGGGCCCTCCTGGTGCCCCCAGTGAGAGTCGGGGAGGCGGCAGCATGTGGGGACAGCCCAAGGCGGCCCTGCCGGGCTGGCTCTCCCCCCGCCTGGGGGAGGCCTGGCAGAGGGTCCAGGCCTTCTGGAAGGAGAACGGGCTGCTGACCCTCTCCATCCTCTCCGTGGTGACCGGCTGCCTGGTGGGCTTCCTGCTCCGGTTGCTGGAGCTCTCCCATCTGGTAGGTGGGGGGGCTGGGCCCTTGGGGGGAGGGAGGGAGGGAGGGGGCAGTCTGGGGTTTGCCGAGAGGAGGAGGAGGAGGAGGAGGAGGAAGGCTGTGGGGTCCCTGGTGCTCTCTGAGCTTGATCACTTTCTTGCAGGCGTTTCATGACCCAACTAGATAACATCATCAGTTGCATAAGGGAGGGGGAGGACTGTGGGGTCCCTGGTGCTCTCTGAGCTGGGTGATCTTCTTGCAGACGTTGCACGACCCAACTAGGTGATGTCATCAGGGCCTCTTTGGATAATGAAACCTTTGCAAGGAAACCAGCTTGCTCAGAGGGCACCCAGGGCCCCTCCAGCAGCGGCCGAGCGCTGCCCCTTGTAGGCCATGGGCCTCCCCCAGTTTTCAGGCGGAAGTGCCCCCCCCAATGCCTAGGTCTGGAGAAATCGCCCATCCCTCTCCTGCCTCCATCCCCACTCCCTGCAGCCCCTCCCCCCCATCTCCAGGCGGAGGGGGCAGAGCCTCAAGGCTGCCCTTGGGCGGTCTCAAACGTGGGGCAGATGGTCCCAGGGTGGTCAAGGGGGCACCAGGCAGCCTCACCCCAGGGCTGGGATGGGGGCAAGACGGCAGCACCCCACAGGAGCAGGGCAGAGAATAGAATAGAATAGAATAGAATATAGAATATAGAATATAGAATATAGAATATAGAAATGAATAGAATAGAATAGAAAATATGGAATGGAATGGAATAGAATAGAATATAGAATATAGAAATGAATAGAATAGAATAGAATATTGAATATAGAAATGAATAGAGTAGAATAGAATAGAGTAGAAAATATGGAATAGAATAGAACAGAACAGAATATAACAGAACAGAACAGAATAGAATAGAATAGAATATATAATATAGAAATGAATAGAATAGAATAGAATATAGAATATAGAAATGAATAGAATAGAATAGAATAGAATAGAATAGAATAGAATAGAATAGAATAGAATAGAATAGAAAGGGACCTTGGAGGTCTTCTAGTCCAGCCCCCTGCTCAAACGGGAGAAATTTATTCTGAGTTCATCGTGCAAGTCTTTCTCCAATCAAGCAGATGGACTAACATTTTTCAGACTTGAAAAACACACTGACCACCTCAGATCAAAGCCAACCAGGGGATTATGGGGCCAGTCTCTCTCTCTCCCTCCCTCCCTCTCTCTCTCTCTATCCCCCCCACCTCACAGGGCTGTTGTGGTGGGGAAAAGAGGAGGATCACGCTTGTCCCGAAGGAACTTTTATTGTAGAGGCAACCGGACTTTCTGTTTTGTCTTTAGGACATTTCGCTTCTCATCCAAGAAGCTTCTTCACTTCATTGCTGGGAACTGAGGAAGCTTGGATGAGAAGCGAAACGTCTTAAGAGAAAAATCAGAAAGTCCGGTTGCCTTTCAGATAAGGCATCTTTGGGACGAGGATTTGGGACGTTCCCCAGCTTGAGCTGTTTATAACAAGAATAAAGGCGGGATGCAAAGAAAAAAAGAAAACTCTAAAAGCAGGCCGGGTTGGGGCAAAGGGGCAGGAACTGCCAGTCAGAGGCTGGCAAAATGCGATGCGTTTCCTGCAAGAAGGATAAGCCCCCCCCCGCCCTCTCTTTGCAGCCCTCAGCGGTGCCCCCCCCGCCTTTACGTGCACAAAATGACTGGATTTCTTAGTTTAGTGTTCTGTGTGGACCCAATCCCTGGTTAGTTTGTGGTTTGATGCAATGTGCTTTGTGAACTCTCTAACATGGGTGAATTCGGGCCCAGTGTGTGCACCTAGCTGGTTGGGACACGTGTATGTGGGGGGGTCTCTGCAGTGGGGGGGCAGAGCGCTCCCGGGCATCACCTCCAAGTCTCCAGCCTTTGGAATAGCCTGGTGGGCACAGGGCCCACCCCTGATCCTAAAGAGAAAGAAACACTCCTGTTTAGGATCGCTTTTCCAACTGCATCCTTCTGAAAAAATCGAGGCTGCTCAGCTTAGGATTTGGGGGGGGGGGTTGGGGGGGGAGAACCCTTCTGACTTTTTACCAACAATGCCAAAGAGGAAAAAAAAAACTCTGAACATAAAAGTTGGCAGGAAGCGACACCCTCCATGCCCACCGCTAAAAGATGGGTGTGCTTAAAGGAAGTTTCTTAAGGAAATTCGGGGGAGGGGCTCTCTGGGGAGGGGGGGCCTGCGCAGCTTCCCCAACGCCAAGAGAACCGGTGGCCGGGATGGGGGCAGCAGCCCCCCCACCCCGCGTGGGCGCTTGGAAACGCACTTGAGAAGAGAGATTTTCCCCTTTTCTGAAGTTGCTGAAAAAGTTTTGGGCCTCAGCTGCCTCTCGCTCCCTGCGGACCCCTCCCCTCCCCGGCAGCCTCACCTGTTTACTTTCCACCTGCAGGAGAAGCAGTACTTCTCCTTCCCCGGAGAACTCCTGATGAGGATGTTGAAGATGCTAATTTTGCCGCTCATCACCTCCAGGTGAGTGCCGCCCCTTCCCCCTGGGGCAGGGCAGGTGTGGGGGGGGAGGCGGATCGGAGACACTCCTGGAGGTTTGGTGTCCCCCGGCCGGCTGGCTGGTGGGAATAATTGCTGCTTGGCGTGGAAGAAGGAGCCAACTCTGCTTGGCAGCTGGGACCACAGGTCACGCTAGCCCGCCTCCCCCCCCCCTGAGAAGCAAAACTTTTGATTGGCAGGGCTGGGAAGTTCCTCCTGGCACAGCTGGTGTTGTTTTGCTCTGCAGCCGCAACCTTGGGGGAAAGACAGAAAGTAAACTTGGTCAGGCTTTGATCTGAGGCCGGGCATCTGGAGGGCACCGGACGGGTGGCAGGCCGAACTCTTGAAGGCCAAGGGTGCTGGCATAAGTCTGTTGTTTGACCCCTGGTCTTTGGGAGGGTGGGAAGTTGGTGACACCCAACTTAGGGTGGGGGAGCTGGCAGCCTTAGTGCAGCGTTGCTCAAGCTTGTCCACTGTAAGACGCGAGGACTTCAACTGGCTTCAAATAGACTTTTAGAAAACTTCAACTAACCTCTACATAGACTTCAATTAAGCTCAACTAACATTTACATAGACTTCTAGACTTCAGTTAAGTTCAATTAAGTTTTACATAGACGTCAACTAACTTCAACTAACTTCTACATAGACTTCAACTAACTTCAACTACTACATAGACTTCTAGACTTCAATTAAGAACAGCTAGCTTCAACATAGACTTCTAGACTTCAACTAACTTCTACATAGACTTCAACTAACTTCAACTAATCTCTGCATAGACTTCTAGACTCCAATTAAGTTCAACTAACTTCTATATAGACTTCAACTAACTTCAACTAACCTCTACATAGACTTCTAGACTCCAGTTCAACTAACTTCTACATAGACTCCAACTAACTTCAACTACTACATAGACTTCCAGACTCCAATTAAGTTCAACTAACTTTTACATAGACTTTAACTAAGTTCAACTAACTTCTACATAGACTTCTGGACTCCAGTTCAACCAACTTCTACATAGACTTCCAGACTCCAATTAAGTTCAACTAACCTCTACATAGACTTCTAGACTCCAATTAAATTCAACTAACTTCTATATAGACTTCAACCAACTAACCTCTACATAGACTTCTAGACTACAGTTCAACTAACTTCTACATAGACTCCAACTAACTTCAACTACTGCATAGACTTCTAGATTCCAATTAAGTTCAACTAACTTCTACATAGACTTCAACTAACTTCTACATAGACTTCCAGACTCCAATTAAGTTCAACTAACTTCTACATAGACTTCCAGACTCCAATTAAGTTCAACTAACTTCTACATAGACTTCAACTAACTTCAACTAACCTCTACATAGACTTCTAGACTTCAATTAAGTTCAACTAAGTTTTACATAGACTTTAACTAAGTTCAACTAACTTCCACATAGACTTTAACTAACCAACTAACTTCTACATATTCTACACTTCAATTATACATATTCTAGACTTCAACTAACTTCTACATAGACTTCTAGAAAACCTCAACTAACTTCTACATGGACTTCAACTAACTTCAACTAACCTACATAGACTTCAACTAACTTCTACATAGACTTCTAGAAAACATTTTCAGCTAACGTCTACATGGACTTCAACTACCTTCAGCTAGTGGTAACTTCTACATAGACTTTCAGAAAACTTCAACTATTTTCATCATAGACTTCAACTAACTTCAGCTAACTTTTACATAGATTTTAGATTTCAACTAACTTCTATACAGACTTTAACCAACTAACTTCCACTAACTTCTACATAGACTTCTAGACTTCAACTAACTTCCATTAATTTCTGCATAGAAAATTCAGAACTTCAACTAACTTCTACATAGCTGGTTGGGGAAATCTGGGAGTTGACGTCCGCTCGTCTTAAAGTGACCAAGCTTGAAAAACACTGCTCTAATTCAGCCTTTATTGTTATTTTCCAAGTTCAAAGTTTCTTCTTTTTATTTTCCCATGCCAAAATCGTGGGAATTTCTGCCTCTGTCACGACTCGCTGCCCGATCCTCCTGTCCGGATTCAGGGCTGCCCCATCCTTACGAGAAGCCGATCGATCCTTTCCTCCAGCTAGGTGGCCAGGCATTCTCCGCCCATCACCTGTGGGGCCACTGAGTCAGGATTCTGCCGGGGCGTTCTTTGTCTCCCCCCCCCTCCTCTCAACCCAAGCCAGTTTTCCCCAAATACGATGCGAGGAAAGAAGCCTGCAGAGACCACTCCAGTCTTATCCTGCCATTCCCAACCTTTGGAAACTGACCGGACCATGCCCAGACATTTCTGATTAGGAGACACACCAGGGCAGCTGGAGGTCATAGAGCCGGAAGGCTGAAATGGACCAGCTGCAATAAAACACACCCCACTTATTTGGGTTCACACAACCCAGAACAAACCACCAAAGCTCCTTAAGGCCTGGGTTGGTGCCCTCCTGTTCTGCCGCTCTCCCTGGCACCTCAGTGCCCCCCATCCAGGCCCTTCGTGCCTTCGCCTATAACGTGTGAAGACAACCCCAGCATTTATTTATTTTTAGATTTTTTTTAAAATCCTGCTTTATTACTTTTATAAATAAGTGAAGGCGACAAACATACCTTCCGCTCCTTCCTTTTCCTATTTTCCCTACCAAAACCAACCCTGTGAGGTGGGTTGGACTGAGAAAGAGGGACTAGCCCAGGATCACCTAGCCGGCTTTCATGCCTAAGGCGGGACTAGAACTCCCCGTCTTCTGATGATCGGCTGAAAGTCACCTAGCTGGCTGTCATCCCAAAGCTGGGACTAGAACTCCCCGTCTCTTGGTGATTGGCTGAAAGTCACCTAGCTAGCTGTCATCCCAAAGCTGGGACTAGAACTCCCCGTCTCTTGGTGATTGGCTGAAAGTCACCTAGCTAGCTGTCATGCCTAAGGCAGGACTAGAACTCCCCGTCTCCTGATAATTGGCTGAAAGTCACCTAGCTAGCTTTCATGCCTAAGGCGGGACTAGAACTCCCCGTCTCCTGATGATCGGCTGAAAGTCACCTAGCTGGCTGTCATCCCAAAGCTGGGACTAGAACTCCCCGTCTCTTGGTGATTGGCTGAAAGTCACCTAGCTAGCTGTCATCCCAAAGCTGGGACTAGAACTCCCCGTCTCTTGGTGATTGGCTGAAAGTCACCTAGCTAGCTGTCATGCCTAAGGCAGGACTAGAACTCCCCGTCTCCTGATAATTGGCTGAAAGTCACCTAGCTAGCTTTCATGCCTAAGGCGGGACTAGAACTCCCCGTCTCCTGATGATCGGCTGAAAGTCACCTAGCTGGCTGTCATCCCAAAGCTGGGACTAGAACTCCCCGTCTCTTGGTGATTGGCTGAAAGTCACCTAGCTAGCTGTCATGCCTAAGGCAGGACTAGAACTCCCCGTCTCCTGATAATTGGCTGAAAGTCACCTAGCTAGCTTTCATGCCTAAGGCAGGACTAGAACTCCCCGTCTCCTGGTGATTGGCTGAAAGTCACCCAGCCGGCTGTCATGCCTAAGGCAGGACTAGAACTCCCCGTCTCCTGATGATTGGTCCAAAGTCACCCAGGCAGCTTTTTTGTGTAAGGCAGGACCAGAACTCCCCGTCTCCTGGTTTCTAGCCTGGCGCCTTCTCCACTAGACCAAACTGGCTCTCCTTTGGCCTCCAGCCCCACCCCAATTGGCCTCCAGGTTGCGCAATCTCCTGGGTGCAGAGCTGCCCCCTTCCCTTCGGCTCCTGGCAGGAGGGGGGTCCCGTTCCCTCGGCGGGTCTCCTGCCTACGTGTCCATCAGGTTTGACCCCGTGCAGCTTCTTGAGGTCGGCCCAGGTCTGCCACCTGCCAGCCGGCCTGCGGGTCCATGTGCCAGTTCTCTGGGCAGGAGGTTCCCTCCCCTCCCCCCCCACTGCTTAGCGTCTTCCAATTAGCCTCCCGGCCTGTTTTCCCCTAACGAGATCAGCCTCACCTCCGGAGATTAGTTCCAGCTGACGAAGGCGGATGACCTGAAATGACCCGGGGTCTCACCCCTCCAAGCTTCAAAAAAGGGGCGGGGCGGGAGGGGTTCTCTCGCAGGGAGAGACGGGGACCCTGGGCTTTCTCTAGGCAGAGGGATCCAGCCTGGAGCTTTTGTCTGTTTGTTTTTATTCATTTACTCCAGGCATCTTGCCCCTCCCCCCCTTGAGACCCTTCCTGGGTCCCCCCCCCGTTCAGCACGGGCAGAACTGAGGTTTTTGCAGAATCACGGAATCACAGAGCAGGAAGGGAGCCTGGAGGTCTTCTAGTCCATCCCTCTGTTCAGGCAGGAGACAAACAAACGGCGGTCCCGTCTCTTCTTAAAAACCAGAGATGCCCCCCCGGGAGGGGGGAGATGGAGGCAGGGGGTCTGCCAGCCACGACTAAAAAAATCAAGAGTTGGATTGCATCGCTGTGGCCGCCATCTTGCCTGTTTTGACCTGGCCCTGGTTATCACCTGAGACTTCACTGTTCTTAGCACATAGAGGGGGGCATTTCCCCCAGCCCAGCTGGCCTTGCTTCCGCCGCCCCCCCCCCACGCCAGTCTCTGCCCGTCTGTCTCTGCCCCCCTGCAGCTTGATGTCCGGCTTGGCCACCATGGACTCCCGGGTCTGCGGCAAGATGGGCCTGCTGACCATCACCTACTACCTCTGGACCACCTTCATGGCCGTCACCACCGGCATCGTGCTGGTCCTCAGCATCCACCCCGGCGTGGCTGCCCAGAAGGAGGAGCACTCGGTGGGCAAAGTGGTGCTCAGCTCGGCCGACGCTCTGCTGGACCTCATCAGGTAACCGCCCCCGGCCGGCCCTCCCTCGGCCCTGGGCGGTGGCGGGTTCAAGGCAGTGCTTCTTCAGCTTTCGACGGGGGTCACCTGGCAGCGCCCCAGGGGCATCGTGGAGGGAGGGCAGTGGCCCCGGGTGAGACTGCGGTTTGACCCGGTGGCTCCTGGCCGAAGGATTTATCCGTGGTTCTCGGCTTCGGGTGCTGGCAGATGCAGAGGCCGGAGGCTGGAGACCGGTGGCCGAAGAGAAGGTGCTCTCCCTTACGGAACGGCTCCAGCCGGCTGGGCGTAATCCAGAGGCTTGCTCAAAAAATTATATAAAAAGTCATAATTTTCTCTTGCTCGGGGCCGAGATAAAGGACAGAAGGGAAAGAAAGAGAGAGAGAGAGAGAGAGAGAGAGAGAGAGAGAGAGAGAGAGAGAGAGAGAGAGAGAGAGAGAGAGAGAGAGAGAAAAGAAAGAAAGAAAGAAAGAAAGAAAGGAGGAAGAAAGGAAGGAAGGAAAAGAAAGAAAGAAAGAAAGAAAGGAGGAAGGAAGGAAGGAAGGAAAAGAAAGAAAGAAAGAAAGAAAGAAAGAAAGGAGGAAGGAAGGAAGGAAGGAAGGAAGGAAGGAAGGAAGGAAGGAAGGAAGGAAGGAAGGGTGAAAGGTTAACAGTGGTAAGGGTCTTCTACTGGGGTCTCCCACCTTTAGAGATGCGAGTGTCTGATCTCTTGAAAGGGTTGAGAAGCCAGGCTGAGTCTCTCACGGCTGGGCGGGGGTCAAATGGGGTCTTCTTCAGAGGGATCTTCAGTTGGGGCTCACATTTGCTTTAACCTCAAGGCAGGGAGGGGCTCTGTATTGAGCCCCCCCGTCCCCCACCCCCTTGAAAGAAAGAGCCTGGCCCAATTGTCCCACGGCGGTGACAACGGAGCAGAAAGATTTATTGCAAGCTGCAGCTCGCTACAAGAATCTGATCTACTAACGGTCAGGGGAAATGGGCACTCACGCCTCTGTGGAGATTCTCAGTCCTCCAGGTCAGGGTTGCCCCGAGGTGCTTTTTCAGGAGGCCACTGGGCTTCTTTGAAGACATTTCGCTTCTCACAAAAGAAGCTTCTTCGGCTCTGACTGGATGGTGGGAGGAAAGGGAAGATTTATACTCCTTGCAGAGAGCTGGTCATTTGCATCGTTTTAGAGGGTCGTTGAGGCCCCTTGGAGGTTTGTCTCTGGGTCCTCAGAGGTGCTTTTTCAGGAGGCCACTGGACTTCCTTTGTTTTTCTTTGAAGACGTTTCGCTTCTCATCCCAGAAGCTTCTTCGGCTCTGACTGGATGGTGGGGGAAAGAAGGATTTTTTTTTGGTATTATATCACCCAATAATTGGTACACAGTGTGTTGTCTGGGTTACATTTGTAAAAACACTCCTTCTTAACCATTGATTTCTATAGTCCATATTCCATATATTAATTTTGGTTGATTTCCTGTTTCCCCGAAACATCCTGTTTTGCAAACGTTGAGTTAATACAGTTCTTAGCTGGTTTAATAAATGACTATTTAGTATATTTTTTTCCAATATTCCTAAAAAATAATCATCATATGAATACATTTCTTGGGAAATGGAAGGGTTTACAGTCCTTTCAGACCGCTGGTCATTTGCCTCCTTTGAGAGAGCTGTTGAGGCCACCTGGAGCTTTTTCTGCGTCCTCACCTGAAGGGTGCAAATGGGTGTGTGAAGAGACACCGAGCAGAGAGCATCCCGGAACCAAGAAGGCTCCCCACCCATTTGCACCACTCAGCTGACCCCGAGGATACAGTTAAACCTCCAAGCGGCCTCAGTGACTCTCTAAAAGGACACAAATGACCAGCAGTCTGCAAGGAGTATAAATCCTTCCATTATTCTCCACCATTCGGTCAGAGCCGAAGAAGCTTCTGGGAGGAGAAGCGAAACGCCTTCAAAGAAAAACGAGAAAGTAAAAAAAAAAACCTTTGGGAAAAGGCATTCAAGGTGAGCTCTTGTGGCCGTGAAGAGACTCAAGAAGAATGGCATATTTCACACACACACACACACACACACACACACACACACACACACACACACACACACAGACACACACCACACACACACCAGTCCTGGGGCTCAGCCTGGCCACCTGCTACAGCCACTCCTCTCTGTGTTGCCTCCTGCAGAAATATGTTCCCTTCCAACCTGGTGGAGGCCTCCTTCCAGCAGGTGAGCTCCCGGCCCAGGCCGGCCTCTTTTCGCTCTGGGGCCTCAATGGTGGTTCCCTGGGATTTGGGGAGGGGGCTTTTTTGGGGGGCAGGATATTGCAACTTGACCACCCTCACCCCCACTCACCCGTGGAATTTGTACAGCCGCTTTGGGCTTGTTCGAGCTTCCCACCACAATGAGAGTCAGACCACACCCTGGGAGGGGGGGAGCCAATCGCCTATAGGGTCCTGGATCGAGAGGGGGCCCTCAGAGGTCATCGAGTCCACCTCCGGTCTCAGTGCAGGAATCCAACTTCTTTCTGGCAGGTGCCTCTGTCAGGTATGTTTGATATGACACGTTTCAACCAGGGATAGGCAACCTGGGCTCTTTGATGACTCCTGGACTTCAACTCCCAGAATTCCTGAGCCAGCCTGGCTCAGCTTGGAAATCTCTCCCTTTCCCCTCAGCATGATTGGCTCAGGAATTCTGGGAGTTGAAGTCCGTGAGTCATGAAATGGCCATATTTTCCCCATGCTGGCTGAGGAATTCTGGGAGTTGAAGTCCACCAGTCATGAAGGGGCCAAAGTTTCCCCCATGCTGGCTCAGGAATTCTGGGAATTGAAGTCCAGGAGTCATGAGGGGGCCATAGTTCCCCCATGCTGGCTCAGGAATTCTGGGAGTTGAAGTCCATGCGTCATAAAAGGGCCAAGGTTGCCTACCCCTGGTTTAAACCTATGAGGGGAGCCTGCCAACCCCTCCTTCCCTCCCTCCCTCCTCCCTCTCTCTCTTCTTCATCAGCAGCCCCAGTGAAGGGCTGGTGCCAGAATCGGTGTGGAGGGCGAGGGAGGAGGAGGAGAGGTGCCCGGACCCCTTTGCAGCCCCCCCCCGATGCCTTTACTCCTAAGGCTGCAAGCCTCAAAGAGGATGTCCAGCCCAAAAGGCCTGCCGATCTCCCCGCTTGCTTCACTTCCAGTACCGGACTGTCCTGGTCCCCGTGGTGAAATCCCCCGGGATCCCGAATAAGGCCAGCAAGTCCCTCAGCTTCATTTACTTGGTGCCCGATCCCGGGAACCCAGAGATCCAGCGTCCGGTCCTGCTGGAGATCACGCCCTCGCCGGAAATGATCTACCAGGCCCTTCCTGGCAACAACAACGAAATGAACGTCTTGGGCATCGTCCTCTTCTCGGCCACGATCGGTACGTGGTCACTGCGGGGGGGAGGGCAGGGCAGGTCCCCCCCGACTCTGGGGTCCCTGGGGGCGGGAATGGGGGATGCCCCTTTTCTTCCCCCCTTCCCCAAAAGAAGCACCATGAAAACTCCAGGGGAGAGTTGCCAGTTGATCCAAATGATCCTCAATCAATCAGAATAGATTGGGAAGGGACCTTGGAGGTCATCTAGTCCAACCCCGGCTCAGCCAGGAGTCCCCAGCTCCCGGTCCATGGACTGGTACCGAGCCGCAGCATGCCAGCGTCAAACAAGAAAAGTCCCATCCACAGGATGCAGAGAACACACAAAAGCACACGCCCTCCGGGTCCGCGGAAAAACGTATCTCCATGGAACCGCTCCCTGGTGTCCAAAAGGTTGGGGACCTCTGCGCTAGACCACTCCGGACAAATGACTGTCCAATCTCTTCTTCAAAACCTCCAGTGATGGAGCACCCACAATGTCTGAAGGCCACCTAGTTCCACTGGTCAATTATCCTCCCTGTCAGGAGGGATAATTTCTCCTCAATTCCAGGTTGCTTCTCTCCTTGATTGGTTTCCATCCGTTGCTTCTTGTCCTGCCTTCAGGCACCTTGGAAAATAGCTTGACTCCCTCTTCTTTGGGGCAGCCCCTGAGATACTGGAAGACTGCTATCCTGTCCTCCCTCGTCCTTCTATTCTCTGGACTGGCCAGTCCCAAACCCTGTAGCTGTTTTTCGTATATTTTTGCCTCCAGGCCTTTAATCTTAGTCTTAGTTGCTCTTCTCTGCACTTTTTCTAGACTCTCAACATCTTTTTTTTATATTGGGGTGAACAGAACTGGACGCAGGTATTCCGAGGGTGGCCTTACTTTATAAAGCGGTATCCACACTTCACGTGGCCTCGATTCTCTCCCTCTGTTAATGCAGCCGAGGATTGCGTCTTAATCCTGAATGCAGGAAACACCCTGAGGATCCCTGGAACCAAGACCTGCCTGCATTGGTTAATCCATCAGAAAAGATGCCAGCACAGAACAGAAAAACAGAGTTGGAAGGGACCTTGGAGGTCTTCTAGTCTGACCCCCTGTCTCCTCCGAGCCTGGCGGTCACATCCTAGAACAGTGATGGCAAACCTTTGAGAGACCGAGTGCCCAAAAACTGGCCCTGCCTCCGCCCCGTCCCCTGCCCGGCCCCTGCCACGCCTCCACCCCGTCCCCCACCCTGCCTGCCTGCAGGGCTGCTCACCACCTCCAGGACCCACCGCAAATCGCCAAGGCAGCCCAGCAGCGCCATGGCAGCCATGCCCTCTGCCCACGCCCCGCAGCATCCACTGTGCGGGGTGGGGCGTGAGGGCAGAGTCTTGTCTACGCTGCCTGGCTGCCCTGTCCTTGGCTGCGCTGCTCCGCATGGGCCACTCTCCTCGGGGGGCTACTCTCCTCCAGGGGGGCTGCTGGTGAGGAGGGGGTCGTGGGGGAGGCGAGGCTGGGACAACGGCACGGGTGCCCACAGAGAGGGCTCCGAGTGCCTCCTCTGGCACGCGTGCCATAGGTTCACCACCACTGTCCTAGAAACTGTGCTGGTTGGGGATTATGGATGCTGAGGGGCAACGTTCCTTGAGGGCAGAGGGTTGGCAGGAAGGTTGATGCAGATATCCCTAAGGAAGGCCATTGTCAGGTCACGGCAAAATCATACGCCTTGCGTGGGTGGCTCTTAACGACGGAGGGAAGGGTCCTTTGCGTGGTGTTCATCTCTGCCAGACTTGTGGCTTTTTCGTGGCTGGGACGGTGGAAGAGAATTGCCTTTTCTTCCTCCCTCCCTCTTCTCTGTTGAGGAACAGCTCGGGACTCCTGGTGGTCCCCTCTCCATAATGTGAACCTGACCCTGCTTCTCCTTCCAGGCCTCCTCCTGGGGAAGATGGGGGAGCGTGGGGCCCCCCTGGTTAACGTGTGCCAGTGCCTGAACGAGGCCGTGATGAAGATCGTGGCCATGGCGACGTGGTAAGCCCGAGCCCCCCAGGCCAAGCGGCGTTGCCCCCTGCCCTCAAACTGGCAGCCAGCTTAAGAGTCCACCCTGCCGGCCTTTCCAGCCTCCCCAGCCCCCCCCCGGTCACGATAGGGGTGTCAGCCACAGACCTGAAAGTGGAGAGAAGGTCTGGGGGAGCCCCTTTGATTGGGGGTTGCGAGGCCAGCTTGTGGAAGCCGTCCACTCCTTCTGCAGTGCCAATCCTTGTTAGAGCTGGTGCCCAGGTGTAAATGCTTGTGCACCTGCCAGGAAGGAGTGTGCCAGGCAGGCAGGCAGGCAGGCACACCGAGGTGGTGAGTGGAAGTAAAGCAACGGAATTGTCCCTGGGGTCAACTGGTTTTGCCCGGAGAAATTCCCGGGGAGTTCTCGTTCTCACCCTCTCTGACAAAAGTTGCTTGTCTTTCGATGCCCGGCTGTGCAACCTTCAGGGCAGAAGGAGAGAGAGAATGGTGAAGGAAACGGACAGGAGGAGAGGGAGGAGAGAGAGGAGAGGAGGAGGAGAGTGACAGGAGGAGAGCGACAGGAGAGGGAGGAGAAGATGAGGGGAAAGGAGAGGGACAGGAGGAGAAGGACAGGAGAGGGAGGAGGAGATGGAGAGGAAGGAGGAGAAGGACAGGAGAGGGAGGAGGAGATGGAGAGGAAGGAGGAGAAGGACAGGAGAGGGAGGAGGAGAGGTACAGGAGAAGAGGGAGGAGAGGGACAGGAGGAGAAAGAGGGGAGCAGAGGGACAGAAGGAGAGAGAGAGTGGTGAAGGAAACAGACAGGAGGAGAGGGAGGAGAGAGGAGAGGAGGAGAAGAGGGAGGAGGAGGAGGAGGAGGAGAGTGACAGGAGGAGAGCGACAGGAGAGGGAGGAGAAGATGAGGGGGAAGGAGAGGGACAGGAGGAGAGGGACAGGAGAGGGAGGAGGAGATGGAGAGGAAGGAGGAGAAGGACAGGAGAGGGAGGAGGAGAGGTACAGGAGAAGAGGGAGGAGAGGGACAGGAGGAGAAAGAGGGGAGGAGAGGGACAGAAGGAGAGAGAGAGTGATGAAGGAAACAGACAGGAGGAGAGAGAGGAGAAGAGGGAGGAGGAGGAGGAGGAGGAGAGTGACAGGAGGAGAGCGACAGGAGAGGGAGGAGAAGATGAGGGGGAAGGAGAGGGAGGAGAAGATGGAGAGGAAGGAGGAGGACAGGAGAGGGAGGAGGAAAGGTACAGGGGGAGAGGGAGGAGGAGAAGAGGGAAGAGAGGGACAGGAGGAGAAAGAGGGGAGGAGAGGGACAGGAGGAGAAGGAGAGGGGAAGAGAGGAGGAGGAGAAGCTGCTCTGAGATTCTTTGGCCACGAGATCATCCAGTGTCCTGGACCTCAGGGCAGCTGAGGTTGAAGGCTCTCTGGCCTTGATCAGTCCACCCTCTCCCTCCTGGGACACCTGCCTGCCTCCTAACCCAGCCCCTCTGCCCCGCCTTCCTCCCCAGGGATCCAGCCTCCCCTCCCACCCACCTCCTTGGGGCAAATCAGAGGTGCTCCCCCTCCTGACAGCCCCCCCTTGGCCGATTCCATGCAGGTACTTCCCTTTTGGGATTGTCTTCTTGATCGCCGGGAAGATCCTGGAGATGGAAAACCCGGCGCTGACTGGCAAGAAACTGGGCCTCTACGCCATGACGGTGGTGACTGGGCTGGCCATCCACGCCCTTTTCGTCCTACCCCTCCTCTTCCTCATCTTGACCCGGAAAAACCCCTTCCCCTTCATCCGGGGAATCCTCCAAGCCCTGCTCATCGCCCTGGCCACTTCCTCCAGGTACGAAGCCCGGCAGGGGCAGCCAGCCAGGGGGGTCCCTTTGGTGTCCTCTGCGTCCCACAGGGCACAGCGGGCACAAGGCTGCCCGCTTGAAGGACCCACCGGCCCAGGAAGCGTCCGACATCTCCAAGGGCAGCAAACGGATAGACCTGGCGTGATGCTTATTCATCGCTCTGGCAGTCATTCAGCGAAGCTCCCCTGTCCAGAGGCAGCTTACCTGCCAAAGCCAGATCCCGAGGGCAAATGTGAAGGGAGACCCACCAAGCTCTTGTCCAAGGGCAGCGGTTCTGGGAGCATCTCGGTAACATACCAAGACGAGGAGGAAGCCGGCTGGGTGCCACTGGTCTCCTCCAGCCAAGCTCCCTGTACAGTTGTTGGAAGGGACCTTGGAGGTCTTCTAGTCCAACCCCGTGATCAAGCAAGAGACCCTCTATCCAGTTTTCCCAAATGGTTGTCCAGTCCTTCTTCAAAGCCTCCAGTGTTGGAGCACCCACAACTTCTGGAGGCAAGGCGTTCCCCTGATTAATTGTTCTCACTGTCAGGAAGTTTCTCCTTCATTCCAGGTTGCTTCTCTCCTTGATTGGTTTCCACCCGTTGCTTCTTCTTGTACCTGCAGGTTCTTTGGAGGATAGGTTGACCCCCCCCTCTTCTTTGTGGCAGCCCCTCAAACATTGGAATCCCGCTATCATGTCACCCTAGTCCTTCTTTTCATTAAACTAGACATTGGTCCTTCCAACCCCTTGAAGCTCCTGCATAGGAGTTTCAAGCGGGGGTGAGGTGTGTGTGTGTGGGGGGGGTAACTTTTGGCTTTCCACTTCATGCCAGGGCACTTCCCCACAGTTTGTTCCCGCGTCTTCAAGACATCTGAACATCCTAGGAAGCATCAGGGTTTGATATCTTGAGGATGGAGGGTGGATACACACAGAGATTTTCCGAAGCGCCTTCTGCCTACGCAGTTGTGTTAATGACACTGCCTCTTCTCCTCCCTGGTTGTTTCTGTTGTGCGCCTCCCCCCCCCACTCTCTCTCTCAGTGCTGGGGGAGTGGGCTTCCTCTAATAAGCAGCCCCTCCTCTTTCCCAGCTCAGCCACGCTGCCCATCACCCTGCGGTGTCTTCTGGAGAACAACCGGATTGACAAACGGATCGTCCGCTTCATCCTTCCGGTCGGAGCCACAATCAACATGGACGGGACGGCTCTCTACGAGGCAGTGGCCGCCATCTTCATCGCCCAGGTGAACGAGTACGACCTCGACCTGGGACAGCTCATCACCATCAGGTAAGGATTGAATTCTCCTCTGCCCAGCAGCCAGCTCGACCCTTTGGCGGTTCAGACGCCGCCGCCATGTTTAGCTGCGGTAAGTCATCGTGGCCGTGGCCGAACCAGGGTCCTCCAGCTTCACTTAAAGGGGCTAGGTGAAGAAGGTTGGGGGGCCAGGTTCCCACTGCATGCTGGACATTGTGAGCTAAAGTGGAGGGGGGAACCTCTCAGGAACAACAACCAGAAGAGCCCCGAGAATGGAAAATATCTTTATTGTTGATCGCCTCTATTACAAGAATCTCTCAAGATTGTCCACCTTCCCCTGGGAAACAGCAGATGCAGACCTAAGGATTGGGCCTCAAATGTTTCCTCCTCCTCCTCCTCCTCCTCCTCCTCCTCCTCCTCCTCCTCCTCCTCCTCCTCCTCCTCCAAACGGGCACTAAGCTGGGGTGTCTTTCTACTCCCCCTATCAGAACCATGTTACCAATTTAACAACCGCGGTGATTCTACTGCAAGGCCACCCTCGGCCATTTGTACCCCATCCGCAAACACCACCGACGGCCACTGTGTCTGGTTACCCAGGAGTTCAGATAATGTGATTTGATGTAAATTGGGGTCCCCACGGACACTGTTTAGGGGTGAAGACGCTGGCAGGATTAACTGGGAGAAGAAGAGAGAAGACCCCCTTCCCCCCCCAGGGCTAACCAGAAACATAGCGGGGGGATCTTTGGGGTGATGGTGTGGCTTGGCCGACTGCCTAGGCCAGGGGTCTTCCAACTTGGCCCTTGGATGACGTGTGGACTTCAACTCCCAGAATTCCTCAGCCAGGCACGCGTGCCTGGCTGAGGAATTCTGGGAGTTGAAGTCCACACGTCATCCAAGGGCCAAGTTGGAAGACCCCTGGCCTAAGAGAGGGCTGAGCTTTCCTTGGCTGGGCTTCAAGGCAGGGGTGCTGGGGGGCTCCCCCTGGCACGGCTGCCCTCTGCTTTCTCTCCACCCCCCACAGCATCACCGCCACGGCCGCCAGCATCGGGGCTGCCGGGATCCCCCAGTCAGGCCTGCTCACCATGGTCATCGTGCTCACCTCCGTCGGCCTCCCCACTGAGGACATCACGCTGATCATCGCCATTGACTGGGCCCTGTGAGTCTCCCCCCCTCCCCTTCCGGCTGCTCATCTCGGACAGACCCCCCCTGGGTGGAAGGAGAAGGGATGTGCACGCTCTCTGAGCCGGGCGTCGGCTCGCAGGCGTTTCGTGACCCAACTAGGTAACGTCATCAGTGTAAATGGATAGCAGAGCCCACACTGGGGATGTGCAGAAATTGTTGGGCGATGAAACGTCTGTAAGTAAAAGAACCAAGAACTTTCTTTCTTTCTTTCTTTCTTTCTTTCTTTCTTTCTTTCTTTCTTTCTTTCTTTCTTTCTTTCTTTCTTTCTTTCTTTCTTTCATTTCTTTCTTCTTTCTCTCTTCTTTCTCTTTCTTCTCTCTTCTTTTTTCTACTTTTCTTCCTTCCTTCCTTCCTTTTCTCCTTTCTCCTTTCTTATTCCTTTCTTTTCTTTCTTCTTTCTTTCTTCCTTTCTTTTTTCTCTTTCTTTCTTTCTTTCTTTCTTTCTTTCTTTCTTTCTTTCTTTCTTTCTTCCCTTCCTTCCTTCTCTCTCTCTTTCTTTCTTTCTTTCTTTCTTTCTTTCTTTCTTTCTTTCTTTCTTTCTTTCTTTCTCTATTTCTTTTCTCCTTTTTTCCCTTTCTTCTTTTTCTTCCTTCCCTCCTTCCTTCGTTCCTTTCTTTGTTTCTTTTTTCTTTTTCTTACTTTCTTCTCTTCCTTCCTTCTCTTCTTTCTTTCTTTCTTTCTTTCTTTCTCTCTATTTCTTTCTTTCTTTTCTCCTTTTTCACTTTCTTCTTTTTCTTCCTTCGTTTCTTTCTTCCTTCCTTCCTTCCTTCCTTCCTTCCTTTTTCTTTCTTTCCCCCCATTCTGCATTTATTTATCTACTTACTTACTGACTTATTTATTTATTGAATTTATTTCCCCCATCTCCTAACAAAAGACTCTGGGTGGCTTCCTGCATGTGTGTCCAAGGTGTCCACAAGCTCTGGTTTAAAGAAACACAAGATGGCAGCCACGAGCGTGTGAATGAAGCTCTGGCTGGTTTTTATGGGCCATCTTGATTTATTTATTTTTTTCTGGACCATCCCTCAGAGTCCTCTCAGTCTGAGCTCAGCTGATGCTCAGCCTGGCAGGAACCAGCATTGGAGCCTCTGGGAGAAGATCCCGAGAGGATGTGGGAACTCCAGATGTTCCCTCAAGGAGTCCTTGTGAAGGGGACCCTTTGGGATCAGTTCTCTGCCTGCTGGGATCCCCTGCGAGGGAGGGATCCCCCACTGACTTCTCTGCACTTCCCTCCCCAGGGACCGCTTGCGCACCATGACCAATGTCCTGGGTGACGCGCTGGCCGCGGGAATCATAGCTCACATCTTCCGGAAGGAGTTCGCCCCAAAGGTAACCCCCAAAACACACGAGAGCAGAAGCTCCCGGAGCACAGAGGGAGGCTGCTGGTTTCCATTCACTTTCTCCTTTCTCTCCCCCCCCCCAAAGGACCCGGTGAACGAAAGGCTGGTCTGGGCAGAGACCGCCTCTCCCCCTACTCAGGACCCCGTGGGGCAAGGGATGGAGGAGGCCCCGCCTGGGCAGAACAGTCACTGCGTCTGCGAGGTGTGAAGGCCGCAGTTGCCCGCACAACATCCAGGGGGCCGGTGCCATGGACTCTCCGGGACCCCCAGTCAGGAGCCCCAAAAAGGAAGAGCGAGGAAACACACCCACCCACCCACCCACCCACCCATCCCTGGCTCCACTCAGCCTGATCCTCTCCAGCAATCCCTCTAGGTGAAGCCAAGATCAGGGGCCACGAGAGAGTGGGGAGGGATTCAAAGAGGTGAACAACCGGTTCTCTGTGTGGACGCCGTTTCTGGAAGTCCGTTCTGGGCCTGGGCAGTGCGAACCAGCTGAATCCCACCACTGCCACCAGAAGAAGCTTCTCTGAGGTTGCCGGGACTGTCTGAAAATTGAATATTGCATTTGGACTGTTGACGGCTTCTTTTTAAAAAAAATTTTTAATACAAAAGCAAAACTTTTTATCTTCGTATTTATCCCCGAGGCGCCTTCTAACAGGCCAACTAAGTTCCTGGTTCTAAAAGCTAGAAGTATCTTTTTCTGAGCAGGGGAGCAGGTGACTCAAAAGAGGACGTATCTTTGCCAGCAGGCCGGGACCCTTCGGGGGAGGGGTGTCCAGGCACGCCAGAAATCGTGGGCGCTCCATCACTGGAGATTTTTAAGAACAGGCTAGAGACAACCACCTGTCTGAGAGGGTATAGGTCCTCCTGCTTGAGCAGGGGGCTGGACTAGAAGACCTCCAAGGTCCCTTCCAGCTCCATTCCATTCCATTCCATATTTTCTATTCTATTCTATTCTATTCTATTCTATTCTATTCTATTCTATTCTATTCTATTCTATTCTATTCTATTCTATTCTATTCTATTCTATTCTATTCTATTCTATTCTATTCTATTCTATTCTATTCCATTCCTATTCCTATTTCTATTCTATTCTCATTTGATGGAAGCCAAAAACCAACCATCCCCCCCATTCTTTCCTCCTTTGAGCAGCATCCCTGTGCAACATTCCTCTGCGCTATCAGCTATTGGTTCTCACCTGTGCAGGTGAAGGCCAAGCCCCATAATTCATAATTCCTATAATTCAGGGAAGGCCTGGCTCAATTCCGGAGTGTCTTTGCTCCGCCAGAAGCAGCCCAAGGGTCCGGAGATCTCAAGCTGAACCAGTTCAACTGTCGTTTCCAATATTTTGAGTGGCCGAAGACTTTTTCCCTGCTGGCTTCCAGAAACGGTGCTGGAGGAGCTAATGATTTGGCCCCTCCAATTCACACATTTGTGAGACTAGAGTCACGGTTTTGAGGGAGAACTTCAGAGAGAGCTGACTTCGCACACCTTCTCCTTGGAAAAAAACGGTTGGATGGAAACATCTACAAAACATCTACAAAAAACGTTTATGTGGGTCTGTGAAGGACCTTGGCTTTGCCTTCAGCTCCAGCTCTGTTTATTCATTTAAGAAAATCTATATGGTCACCCAACTCACTCTCGGTGACTCCGGGCGATTTACGAAGAGAGTTTAATCTGGATCTTCAACTCCAAAGTCTCTATTTTCTCTTAGCAATGAAATTGTTCCTAGAAGGTGTCTGTTTAAAAACAAATAACCCACACCTGAAAATGTAAATAACTAGATTAGCAATATTCATAAAATAATTTTTGTACACTTTTTTTCTGAGTCATGTTATATTGGTATAAAAAGAAAGGCAAAGTTTTCCCCTGTCCAGTCATGTCTGACTTTAAGAGGATGATGCTCCACTCCGTTTCTCAGCCGAGGGAGCCAGCGTTGTCTGAAGACACACACAAAAAAGCCTTAGTAAGGACACACCTGGAATGCTGCATCCAGTTTTGGTCACCAAGTTACAAAAAAGACGTTGAAACTAGTGGTCTTTGACGTGTACGGTGTTGGAAAGAGTAGTACTCTTCCTCCTGTTTCTCTACATGGGGCTACCTTTGAAAAACGTTCGGAGACTTCAGGTAATGCAGAATGCAGCCGCGCAAGCAGTATTGGGTCTACCTAGAAATGCCCACATCTCGGCATCACTCCGCGAGCTGCATTGGCTGCCAATTGGTCTCCGAACGCAATTCAAAGTGTTGGTTATGACCTATAAAGCCCTACATGGCATCGGACCAGGTTACTTACGGGACCGTCTGCTGCCCCATGAAACCCAGCGGTCGGTTAGGGCCCACAGAGTCGGCCTTCTCCAGGTCCCGTCAGCCAGACAGTGTCGCCTGGCGGGGCCTAGGGGAAGAGCCTTCTCTGTTGCGGCCCCGGCCCTCTGGAACCAACTTCCCCCGGAGATCCGTGTCGCCCCCACCCTCTCCGCCTTTCGCAAATTACTTAAGACTCATCTTTGCCGACAGGACTGGGGCAGTTGACACCTTGCCCCAGCCAGTGTATGTTTGTTTGCATGTCTGTCTTTGGATGATTGGTTTTTTTAATTAAGGGGTTTTTACAATGTATTTTAATGCCAGATTTCTTCATGTGAGTATCCATGTTGTAAGCCGCCCTGAGTTCTTGAAATAGGGCGGCATAGAAATCTAAGTAATAAATAAATAAATAAATAAATAAATAAATAAATAAATAAATAAATAAATAAATAAATAAATAAATAAAATAAGACATATAAGAAACAGCAGGGGGAGTTCATCTGGTACTTTGGGGTGCAATATCTTGAGTTTATATCTCTCTCTTTTTCCCCCCCCCATCACAACTAAGCTATGCAGGAGATGCCATCCAAGTCCTTACCTGGTCCTCAAAGGTGGAAAGTCCAGATTGGGGAGAATAGATGAAGGTGGGATCGAAGTTAGACCGAGCTGCTGTTGATGTATCGGGGTTCTCTCTCCACATCCTGTCACCTTCCCAGGTAGACCAGACAGGAAACACAACCAGATGTGCTAAATCTGCTTTATTCTAAGTCTTCGTTAAGAGAATCTTGCAAGTCTGAAAGTACAAAGCTCCCACCGTCTCTTTTTACGATCCCTCCGGACTTTCTTTCTCTGCCTGTTGTGCAGCTGGGGGGGAGGGCTACCCCTTCTCTTATCTAATGGTCCCACAGGCAGCATCAGTCCCACCCCTCTCCCTCAAGGTCTTTCCCACACACCATTACATCACCCTCCCTTCAGACTCACCCGCCCCAGGTTCCCAGGGGAAACAGGTTGTGGGCTGTGAGAACAAAACCTTTGATTTCACCCCCACCTCTTCTCCTGGTAACTCCCCAAGATAACACCAGGTGTCTCCTCAATCATCTTCTCCAGTTCAGTTGACAGCTGCCCTTCCATCGGGAATCTGTTTCAGGGGGTTGGACTAAAAAGCCTCCCAAATGCTTCCAACTCTGTTATTCCGTTATAATTCTTTTATTCTGATTTGCTTAGTCACTGACTGCTAAAATCCAAGCATAGTTCCTTGGAATTTCTTGCAGAAATCTGAAATTTTGTAGAAAAACACAGCAAGTCAGCAAATTGGGCAATTGTTGACTACACGCTGTGTGGACTTACAAGTTCTGCTTTTGGTTGCTATGTCTGACACCAGCACTTTTATGGGTATGACTCCACTATCGCTCAGTAAAACCAGGATCCCCAATTCTTTGCTTCTCTCCTGAAGCCGGGGATCTCTTGACTGCTCCAATTTTCATGGGATCCCCCATGTCGGATCCCACGGAGACCCCCTAGGAGGGCACCATCCAGTTCCTCAAATGCTCTGGAGAATAGGTCAACCAGTAAAGGAAAATATTTGTAGCTCAAATGGGGGGGGTGTCCCTGGTGCTCTCTGAGCCAGGTTGCTTTTTTGGGAGACATTTCATGACCCAAACTAGGTAACATCATCAGTTTGGGTCATGAAATGTCTGCAAGAAAACAATCAGGCTGAGAGCAACAGGGACCCCTCAGAATACATTGACCCCCTCTTCCTTGAGGCAGCCCCTCAAATACAGGGACACTGTTATCCTGGTCTTTCTCTTCCCTGGACTAGCCATGCCCAGTTCCTGCAACTGTTCTTCATATACTTTAGCCTCCAGTCCCCGAATCATCTTTGTTGCTCTTCTCTGCACTCTTTCCAGAGTCTCAACAAGTTTTTTACATCGCGGTGACCAAAACTAGATGCAGTATTCCAAGTGTGGCCTTACCAAGACATTGTAAAGTGGTATTAACCCTTCACATGATCTTGATTTTGTCCCTCTGTTCATGCAGCCTAGCACTGTGTTGGCTTTTTGGTAGCTGCAGCACACGGCTGGCTCCTGTTTAAGTGACTGTCCACTAGGACTCCGAGATCCCTCTCACAATTACTACTATTGAGCAAGGTTTCTGTACCTAATCTGTACCTGTGCATGTGGTTTTTCTTGCCTAAGTGTAAAACCTTACTTTTCCCATCAAGAATTTCATTTTACTAGATATTGACCATTGTTCAAATCCTTTGGGATCCTGAGCTTGTCTTTTGGAGCGTTGGCTACTCCTGCCAGCCTGGTGTCGTCAGCAGATTTGACGAGTTCCCCATCTATCCCCTCCTCTAAGTCATTTATGGAGAAGTTATGGAGATGGCATCAGTCTTGCAAGTCTCTACCAAGAGAAGAATCTCAAGAAGAGACTCCAACGGGCCACCGAGCATCTGTGGCAAGTGGACGGACACAGGACCGATTTGCAGAATTGCCAACATGTGACCAGCGCACTTCTGAATTGCATTTTGCAATTGAATTGCAAGATTGTCAGGTCCCCAAGAACTTGTGTTGAAGTTCCTTCCCAACCAGGAAGTCATGAGTTATTTTGAGCACTTCTCCACCAAAAGTAAGATTAATCTCGGGGTGGTCACAACTTGTCTTGAAAGCCATCTGAACACAAGATAAGGTGTCTCTGGTGGGATTCATTCTCGGAAATGCATGCCAACTTCTGCTGAAGACCACAACTTGTTTTTTCAAGATGCTCACCGAGATTGTGAGCATCTGCTTGAAATCTTTTCCAGATATCAGTAAAAGATCGGTCGCTTGCTGGATCTTCCCCTTTTTGAAGGCCAAGACAACATCCGGTCTCCCCTAAACATCTGGCGCTTCCTCTGTTGATATTAGAAGTCTGGACAGGCCCTTTGCAGGTCCCACCCGTAGCCCTGGGTGCGATTCATCTAGTCCTGGGAATGTAAACTCATGGCAAGCAAAGAGAGAATCTCCAGCTAGCTTCGTTTTCCATCTGTAAATAAGGCTTTTTGGCTGGAGAAGGTTGGTTCAATTCCTGCAGGAGAAGAACCACCTTGGAGGGTTGAAGGATCGTAATCAACCCCTTAAATGTGATGATTAGGATTTTGCTCCCATTAACAGCTGCAGTGTTGATTCTGAAAATCGCCCAGGCCTCCAGACGGTGGGTTCCCTGTGCAATCCCCTGTCACCCTTCCCTGGAAGAAAAGGGCCCAGCCCTCGCCCCCCCCCCGCTTCCATTTCTTAGAAGGCAGAAAAGGGGAAGAGGGGGAAAAAAAACAAACCCCACATACAATGCCTTTGAGTTACTACTGCATTGTTAATTGTATTTTATTTTATAATTTACTTATATGGCTACCCGCTTTGAACAAGTCAAAATCCAATAAAAAAGAATTATTTAAAGAAGAGTTAAATGCCCAATAAAAATATAAAATAAAGAGAAAATCAGCAGGGGCGATAGATAAATAGATAATTATGATATAAATAGATGATAGATAGATGATAGATGAGATAGATAGATAGATAGATAGATAGATAGATAGATAGATAGATAGATAGACAGACAGACAGACAGACAGACAGACAGACAGACAGACAGACAGGGGGGCAGTATAGAAATCACAAAAATAAATAAATAAATAAATTATTATTACCACTATTATTACTATTATTATTTCGCACCGTTCTGTGCGATTGGCTAAAGGGGCCAGCCTCTCCTCCACCCGCTTAACCCTCCATGAAGACCTGGAAGGGCGGAGGACCCCAGGCGAATCCCCGGCCCCTGCCCCGCTCTCCCTGGAGGGGTGTCCGTGGGGGACCCCTGGGGAGTCAGCCAGCCATGGGCCCTCCTCATGCCTTGCAGCCCACAAAAAGCGAGCCTGCAAAACAAGGAGGCCACAAGATACTTTATCATTTGTTTACAGCCATTTCACCATCTTTTAAGGAAGCAGTTTGATCAAAACAGGAGATATGATAAGCCAGCAAAATCACTTCCTGGCCAAAAAAAACCCCCACCCCACCCCCCAAACTTCTGCTAATTGTTGTCTTGTTTTCAAAAGTTCCTCCTCTCTGTATGACCAGCTCTAAACTCTGATGTTGCGGTCAACATTTTCCAAAATGCTGAGATCTTCATTCCTTGCCAAAGTAGCTGGGGTCAGCTATGATAGCAGCTTTCCAGTATTTGAGGGGCTGCCCCCAAGAAGAGGATGGGGGTCACGTTATTCACCAAAGCCCCAGAGGGCAGGAGAAGAAATGATGGATGGGAAGGAATTAAGGAGGGAAGCAGCCTGGAATGAAGGAGAAACTCCCTGTCAGTGAGGACAATTAACCAGTGGAACAGCTTGCCACCAGCAGTTACGAATGCTCCAACACTGGGTGTTTTTCACGAGAGACTGGACAAACCACTTGTCTGAAGTGGCGTAGGGTTTCCTGCCTGAGACGGGGGTTGGACTAGATGACCTCCAAGGTCCCTTCCCTCCGTTATTCTAGTGTTGTCATGTGGGGCTGGTCTTCAGAGAGCTTCTAGAGAAAGGCTGACCAGCCACCGCTTGGACACCCCTAGGGAAGGGAGTTTGTTTGGAAAAAATTATTTATTTCTTTGTAAAATGTATCTGGCCACCTGCTCCCACGAGGTGACTCAAGGCGGCTTACACAGATATCAAACCACCCTATAAAAAGAAGAAGAAATAACCAGAAGGAAAATCATAAAGTAATGACCCCTCCTCCATCCCCCACGACACACCTTCCAACTGGCCATTGAATGGGCCCCATCCTGCTCTGGGATGGAGCTCAGCCCCTTCCAATGGCGCCTTCTCCAGTCTTGGGGAAAGCCAGCGAAGGATTCAGGCCCAACACTGGCCAGGCCCCGGGTGCCGCTCGGCTCCCTCCTGGTTCAGCTTTTCCTCCCGATGGGCACCCCTGACACGAGAGATCCAGCAGCTGCAACTGGGAAGCTGTGGATTATGGTCTACAGCTGTAGGTGAGCCAGACCTCAGTTGTTTGTTCAACAGCGAGGTCCATGGGCATGGCGTTGCCCTCAATGTGCTTTGTGCAGCTCCATCTGCTGTTCCCCTCATGACCCTTCCTGGGTTAGGAGTCCCTTCAGATAATCAATCACCTGTGTTTGGGCATCTGCTAGCTTGACTACCACAACATGCTCTACGTGGGGCTCCCCTTGGAAACTATCCCAAAATTTCCATTGGTCTAGAAGACAGTAACAGAGGTGACGATGGGCACGCCTTGGCTTACCCATTTGGTACCCACACTCCATGAGGTACTCTGGTTGTTTGTGGGTGCAATTCAAGGTGTTGGCGGTGATCTAGAATTGAGTCTGGATACTGATTGCCTGTCTCTTACCGGCCCCTCACCTCCAGGGCATAAATGGTTTCAGCTCCTCCCCTGGGCCCTCTGCACTAGGGCATGGCAGGCCAAAATAAGAATAGAATAGAATAGAATAGAATAGAATAGAATAGAATAGAATAGAATAGAATAGAATAGAATAGAATAGAATAGAATAGAATAGAATAGAATAGAATAGAATAGAAATAGGAATGGAATGGAATGGAATGGAATGGAATGGAATGGAATGGAATGGAATAGAATAGAATAGAATAGAATAGAATAGAATAGAATAGAATAGAATAGAATAGAATAGAATAGAATAGAATAGAATAGAAATAAGAATGGAATAGAATAGGATAGGATAGGATAGGATAGAATAGAATAGAATAGAATAGAATAGAATAGAATAGAATAGAATAGAATGGAATGGAATGGAATGGAATGGAATGGAATGGAATGGAATAGAAATAAGAATAGAATAGAATAGAATAGAATAGAATAGAATAGAAATAAGAATGGAATGGAATAGAATAGAATAGAATAGAATAGAATAGAATAGAATAGAATAGAATAGAATAGAATAGAATAGAATAGAATAGAATAGAAATAAGAATAGAATAGAATAGAATAGAATAGAATAGAATAGAATAGAATAGAATAGAATAGAATAGAATAGAATAGAATAGAATAGAATAGAAATAGGAATGGAATGGAATGGAATGGAATGGAATGGAATAGAATAGAATGGAATGGAATAGAACAGAACAGAACAGAACAGAACAGAACAGAACAGAACAGAACAGAACAGAACAGAACAGAACAGAATAGAATAGAATAGAATAGAATAGAATAGAATAGAATAAGGAATAGAATAAAATAAAAATAAGAATGGAATAGAATAGAATAGAATAGAATAGAATAGAATAGAATAGAATAGAATAGAATAGAATAGAATAGAATAGAATAGAATAAGGAATATAATAAAATAAAAATAAGAATGGAATAGAATAGAATAGAGCAGAATAGAATAGAATAGAATAGAATAGAATAGAATGGAATGGAATGGAATGGAATGGAATGGAATAGAATAGAATAGAATAGAATAGAATAGAATAGAATAGAATAGAATAAGGAATATAATAAAATAAAAATAAGAATGGAATAGAATAGAATAGAGCAGAATAGAATAGAATAGAATAGAATAGAATAGAATAGAATAGAATAGAATAGAATGGAATGGAATGGAATGGAATGGAATAGAATAGAATAGAATAGAATAGAATAGAATAGAATAGAAATAAGAATGGAATAGAATATGGAATAGAATAGAATAGAAATAAGAATGGAATGGAATGAAATAGAATGGAATGGAATAGAACAGAAGAGAATGGAATGGAAGAATGGAAGGGAAGGGAAGGGAATGGAATAGAATAGAATAGAATAGAATAGAATAGAATAGAATAGAATAGAATAGAATAGAATAGAATAGAATAGAATAGAATAGAATAGAAATAAGAATGGAATAGAATAGAATAGAATAGAATAGAATAGAATAGAAGAGAAGAGAAGAGAAGAGAAGAGAAGAGAAGAGAAGAGAAGAGAATAGAGCAGAATAGAATAGAGCAGAATAGAATAGAGCAGAATAGAATAGAATAGAATAGAATAGAATAGAATAGAATAGAATAGAATAGAATAGAATAGAATAGAATAGAATAGAATAGAATAGAATAGAAATAAGAATGGAATAGAATAGAATAGAATAGAATGGAAGGGAAAGGAAAGGAAGGGAAGGGAAGAGAAGAGAAGAGAAGAGAAGAGAAGAGAAGAGAAGAGAAGAGAAGAGAAGAGAAGAGAAGAGAAGAGAAGAGAAGAGAAGAGAAGAGAAGAGAAGAGAAGAGAAGAGAAGAGAAGAGAATTCCTGTCCTCTGGAATGAGCTTCTGCTGGGACTGGGTGGTGTTCTGATGGGCGTCTTCTGCCAGCCTTTGGACCAGAGCGAATGGAGCCATTGAAGGGGGGTAAGATGTGTGTTGCTAACCAGATGCTAACCATCTTCTTTATGGCACGTTTGTTGTGTTGCTTTGTGCTGTAAGCCTCGTAGACCCAACTAAAGCCCAGTGGCATCTAGGACAAATAAAATAATAACCAAGGATTCAGGAGTGTATTTGTATTTAAATACAAATAGATGGATAGATGGATCGATCGATCGATCGGTGGGTGGGTGGATGGGTGGGTGGATGGGTGGGTGAGTGGGTGGATGGGTGGTTGGGTAGATGAGTGGATGTGTGGATGAATGGATGGATGGATGTGTGGATGTGTGGATGTGTGGATGGATGGGTAAATGAGTGGATGTGTGGATGTGTGGATGGATTGATGGATGGATGGGTGAGTGGGTGGATGGGTGGATGGGTGGGTGGGTAGATGAGTGGTTGTGTGGATGGATGTGTGGATGTGTGGATGGATGTGTGGATGGATGGATGGATGGGTGGGTGGATGAATGGATGGGTGGGTGGGTGGGTGGATGGATGGATCGATTGATTGATCGGTGGGTGGGTGGGTGGGTGGATGGATGGGTGGGTGGGTGGGTGGGTAGATGAGTGGATGTGTGGATGGATGTGTGGATTTGTGGATGGATCAATGGATGGGTGGATGGGTGGTTGGGTGTGTGGGTCGGTGGGTGGGTGGATGGATGGGTGTGTGTGGGTGGATGGGTGTGTGTGTGGGTGGGTGGATACATGAATGGAAGGGTGCATGGATGAGTGTGTGGGTGTGTGGGTGGGTGGATGGATGGATGTGTGGGTGAGTGGGTGGATGTGTGTGTGTGTGTGTGCGTGTGTGTGGGTGGGTGGATAGATGGATGGAAGGGTGCATGGATGAGTGGGTGGGTGGGTGGGTGGATGGATGGATGGATGTGTGTGTGTGTGGGTGGGTGGGTGGGTGGATGGGTGGATAAATGGATGGAAGGGTGCATGGATGAGTTGGTGGGTGGGTGGATGGATGGATGAATGGGTGGATGGATGGATCGATGGATGGATGGGTGGGTGGATTGGTGGGTAGATGAGTGAATGAGTGAATGTGTGGATGTGTGGAAGGGTGGGTGGGTGGGTGGGTGGAAATGCTGCCTTGCTATCTGAAAATGGACTTCCTGACCTTCCATCGCGATATCAGTCAAGACTTTGCTTCAGTGTGCAAAACGCTCCTTCACCACATCCGGGGGCCTCACTGGCCCCACAGCTTTGTGGTCATGCCCTGGTGGGGGAGCCCACCACGTGTTTCCCACAGCTGCAGCTGCCGGTTCCTATAAAGTGCAGCATGGGGCGCCCAGTGCCGATACCCCTGAGATAAGACTGGAGCTGCTCTCCCTTCCGTCTCTGAGGATGAAGACCCTCTTCGCCTTTCTGTTCCTGGTGGTCTCCATCACCCTGGCTGTCGAGGGTCTCAGTGAGTCTCTGATCCGCTTGGCTTTCTCCACCTCCCCCCCCTCTTGCAACCCTCCGGAGGGGCCAGGCGATTGACTGGAGGGCTTCCCCCTGGCACAGGTGGCTCAGTTCTCAGCCATGGGGGCAGGGGGGGAATTGGGAGAGTCACAATGCCCCCCATCTCTCTCTTTCAGGTGCAACCCCTTCGGCCCAGCTCAACGACCGGGAGGGTAAGTCTCTCTTTCCTCCCCTTTTCAGCGTAACAAAATCTGCCCCAATCTGCCTCCTGACCCTGAGCGAGGCCCTGTGGCCCTAGCCCAGCTCCTACCTCTGTGGAGAGACCTGGGGGTCTCCTGCCCCACTGCGATGTCTTTGGGCCAGACCAGGGTGGAGACGGGCAGTTAAAGGCAGGGTCCCCCATCCTTCCCAAGGCGGTGCTTGGGGGGGTTAGAGAGAGGGCAGACACCCCTCTCCCCATAAGAGGAGCGATGTAACGGGGCATGGCTGGGGACCCCCAGGACCCCAGGCCAGCTGTGAGGAAGGCTCTGAGCTGAAGAGCATCCTTGCTCGGGGCAGAGGAGGTCTCAGCCGGGAGGGTCATCCAGACCTAGTGTGGTCAGTCCAATCAACACATGAAGACAAGTCATGTGGAATCCACAAGGGAGACCTTTCCTGTTGGATCTACGGAGACCTTCGTAGCACTGGAAGGGACCTTGGAGGTCTTCTAGTCCAGCACCCTGTTCAAACAGGAGACCCCATACCATTTCAGACCAGTGGTTGTACAGTCTCTTTTTCAAAGCTTCCACAACCTCCAAAGGAAACGTCTGTTCCCCCGTTTAATTGTCCTCACCATTAGCAAGTTTAATTCCAGGTTGCTTCTCTCCTTGATTAGTTTCCATCCGTTCCTTCTTGTCCTGCCTTCTGGGGCTTTGGGGAATAAGCCGACTCCCCTCCTCTTCTCCGTGGCAACCCCTCAAATACTGGAGCACTGCTGTCATATCTCCCCTACTTTTCCCTAGACTGGCCATACACAAATCCTGCAGCCCTTCCTCGTATATATTTTAGCCCCCTAATCAACTTTGTTTCTCTTGCACTGCAAATCTTACCCGGGAGAGTTTCCTGCCCACCCCAGGACGGGGGGAGGGGGGAAGAGAACTTCTCCACCCAATGGTGTGGCATCCATCACTCCTTCTCTTCTCCAGTGGATCCTGCGCCCACCCGTTGCTGCCTTGACTTCGTGACACGTCCCATCCCGCTGTACCTGTTGAAATCTTTTGAATACACCAACGGCAGATGCAGCCATCCAGGCGTCGTGTAAGTTTCCCAGAAATCTTGTGGAAAACGAAAGGACTCTTACGAATTCCAGAGGGTTTTAGCAGAGAGATTTATTCCGCAGGTTCAGAAGCATTAGCAACAAGCAATTCTGATCCCCGAGGGGCAGGTTCAGACTTCGGTTTTATGCCTTCTTTTCCTTTTCTCAAGAACAAAGGAATACACATTGTAATACACTAGGTTCATTTCTCACGGGTATACAATGGAAAGTTTGCTACATACATTGTATCCAAGTGCAATGCACATTAGGTTAGTCACATTCGACTAACACAGCACTATTCCAGTAATTATGCAGACACATCATTATTCTAATGATTGTTCATTGTTCCACATTAGAATGGCTGTTGAGGGTCTGCCGGGCTCAGCATTGCAAGAGGTTCAGGAGACCCTCTAAGCTCCCTTCTCACCAAATTGCTAACTAAGTATGTCTCAATCTTGGGTGGACTTCAACTCCCAGAATTCCCCAGCCAGCCTGGCCCAAGGTGGGGACACACTGGGCTAAACCGTGCTCTTGATTAAGACACTGGTTGGTTTATTTTCTATTGCTTCTGTTTGCATCATATTGAATTCCAGCGTGACGTGGTCACTCTCTCCCAAAGGCTCCAGCAATTTCAACTCCCTCTATCACTTCTTCTCTGTTAGTAAGAATTAGGTCCAGTGTGGCTTCCCCTCTAGTTCCCTCCTCCACCGTTTGGGGGACAAAGTTGTTGGCTAGGATGGTTAGGAATCTGCTTGATGTCCCTGCTGGCTGCAGAGTTTGTCTCCCAGCTGATATCTGGGTAGTTGAAGTCTCCCATTACTACTGTGGTGTGTTTCCTACACACCTTTGTTAATTGATTAGCAAAGACTCCATCTATTTCTTCTGCTTTGTTGGGTGACCTGTAGCATAGACCTATGGCAATGTCAATATTTTTTCTTTTATTTTGACCCATATACATTCTGGAGAGATTTTGTCTTGGGTCATGTGCATTTCTGCAGATATGCAGTGTTCCCTTACATGTAGTTACATTACATTACATGCAGACATTTCCTTTGCAGATTCACCACAAAAAAAGGCATAACGATCTGTGCCGATCCGTCAGAACAATGGGTCCAGGATCGCATCCGTGCCCTCCCCCCGCCTTGAATGGCCTCCATGCAAGCAGAGCGCACGTCTCCCCCCGTTGTCGGCAGAGGCCCATAACCAGTTTTGACCAAAGGAGAAACCATTATTAAAGGGAGTACTGTTTGCTGAAGCATGTGCAGAGTGCCTTCTGTTTATTGCCACCCATTGGAACTAGGCTTGCAAGGGGCAGGGGGGGCGTAATCTGGTTTAAGGAAGCCCCAAAGCCTGAATTTTGTGGAAGTAGCAAAGTCAGCCCACCGGATCCCAAGGGGGAGCATCACAGCAGCCCCTGCCCACTTCACGCCCATAGAACGGGGGAGGAGGGAGGGAAGGGTTGCACCCCCATCTCTGAAAAGCCCTCCCCAGCTGGGGAGGAGCAAGGATGCAAAGGGCCAGACTAGAGGACCTCTAAGGCCCCTTCCGACTTTAAGAACATAAGAACATAAGAAGAGCCCTGCTGAATCAGGCCAAAGCCCATCGAGTCCAGCATTCTGTGTCACCCAGTGGCCCACCAATTGTACATGGGGATCTTGAGCAGAAAGAGAAGGCAACCCCCCCATTTCCCTTGACCCCCAACAAATGGGACTCAAGGGAATCCTGCCTGCCTCAACCAACATAGAGGCGGCACATGGACATCCGTTTTAATAGCCACCGATACACTTTGTTATTCTTTGTTCTGGTTTATTTTGAGAAAAAATGTTTCTGGCTGGTTGGGGACCAATGCAGAATCGTGGAATCTGCTAGATGACACACACACACACACACACACACACACACACACACATACACACAGAGAGAGAGAGAGAGAGAGAGAGAGAGAGAGAGAGAGAGAGAGAGAGAGAGAGAGAGAGAGAGAGAGAGAGAGAGAGAGAGAGAGAGAGAGAGAGAGAGAGAGACATTTTAATTTGAATTTAAGTTTCTTGCAGTGGTCTGAGAAATTCGGACATCCAGGCAGATGAAGCTGCCCAGAATTTTCATAGGCAAAGAAATCTCTCTTTAAAGTGTGAAGATCAGTATACATTTAAAGGGACAATAAAGTTATTATTCTATCCAGTCCTTCTACTCTGTTCTCTGCCTCGGCAACTTGAAGCAGTGAGGACTTCAACTCCCAGAATTCCACAGCCAGCCAAGGCTTCTGGGAGTTGAAGTCCACCCTTTTCCCAGTCGCCCAGGTGGAGACACTGGGGCCCAGGGGCTCCCCTCCTGCCTCTCCCCCGGGTGGGGCTCCTTTCCCTTCCGCTCCTCCCCCAGGGTCTCCTTCCAAAGAGGACCCCGGAGGTCACGTGATCACACGGGGGGGGGTGTCCTGTGGACAGGTGGGGGAGGGGCAACAGGGGTTTCTCTTGGGCTAAGAAGTCGAAGACCCCTCGGCAGAATTTCCGCCTCCTCGCTTGAAGGGGGCCTTGTCGTAGGAGAAAGGAAAACCTGCAATATTCAATGGGGAAAAAAGGAAGGTTCTACATTTAGGCAAGAAAAACCAAACGTGCAGGTATAGTATTGGGGGAACCTTGCTCAATAGTAGTAACTGTGAGAGGGGCCTCGGATTCCTAGTGGACAATCCCTTAAATAGGAGCCAGCCCTGTGATGTAGCTGCCAAAAAGGCCAACACAATGCTAGGCTGCATGAACAGAGGGAGAGAATCAAGATCACGTGAAGGGTTAATACCACTTTACAAGGCCTTGGTAAGGCCACACTTGGGATCCTGCATCCAGTTTTGGTCACCATGATGTAAAACAGATGTTGAGACTCTAGAAAGAGTGCAGAGAAGAGCAACAAAGATGATTAGGGGACGGGAGGCTAAAAGATATGAAGAACGGCTGCTGGAATTGGGTATGTCTAGTTTAACGAAGAGAAGGACGAGGGGGGACAGGATAGCAGTATTCCAATATCTCAGGGGCTGCCCCAAAGAAGAGGGAGTCAAGCTGTTCTCCGAAGCACCAGAGGGCAGGAGAAGAAGCAACGGGTGGAAACTGATCAAGGAGAGAAACAAGCTGGAACTGAGGAGAAACTTCCTGACAGTGAGAACAATTAACCAGTGGAACCACCTGCCTCCAGAAGCTGTGAATGCTCCAACTCTGGAAGTCTTTAAGAAGAGACTGAACAGCCATTTCTCTGGAATTGTAGGGGGTTTCCTGCCTGAGCAGGGGGTTGGACTAGATGACATTCCAACTTTATTATTATTATTATTATTATTATTATTATTATTATTATTATTATTATTATTATTATTATTATCTGCATCCACCCCCACTCCCACCCACCCCACCCCCCGCCTCCAGGCCACCCGTGAAATTCAGCAGGATGGGCTGGGTTTAGGGTCCACTCAGAAGTAGAGGGGGCCCTGGGAACCAGGGGGTGGGGGTTGGGTTGGGGGGGCGCTCCAGAAGGCCCTGCATCGAATCAGACTGGCTTCCTGGGGGATTCTGGGAGTTGAAGTCCAGAGTACTGAAGTTGCCCTGCCCCAGTCCCACCAGTGGTGTGTTTAGTGGGGCCAGGTTTATGGGGCATTGAACTCCTGAAGTCCCCAAGTCATCAAAGGGCCACGTTTGAAGGCCCTGCCTTATACCATCCCGGAGAAATGGCTGTCCCATCTTTTCTCGACAACCTCCAGCGATGGAGCACCCGCAGCTCCAGCAGGCAACCTCTCCCAGATAAACCTTCTCACCGCCAGGAAATCTCTCCTTCTTTCCAGGATGATTCTCCCACAGAAGAGCCCCATCCAGCGCCTCAGATGCTCTGGAGAACCAGGGAAGGAAAACATTTGTAGCTCAGGGTTGAAATGGGTGGGGGGTGTCCCTGGTGCTCTCTGAGCCAGGTTGCTTTTTGGGGAGACGTTTCATGACCCAAACTAGCTAACATCATCAGTGCTCGTAAAGAGAGGGGCTTTGTCTATGTAACCCCATCCCTTACTAGCACTGATGATGTTACCTAGTTTGGGTCATGAAACGTCTGCAAGAAAACAAGCTCAGAGAGCACCAGGGACCCCACAGTTCTCCTCCTCCTCCTCCTCCTCCTCCTCCTCCTCCTCTCCGCAATCCCCATTTCCTTACTAGCACTGATGATGTGGCCCATTGGGTGGGTGTGGCCCATTGGGTGGGTGTGGCCATTGGGTGGGCGTGGCTGCAGGGGTAACGGCAGACTGGGTGGGACTAAAAAGTTCAATCAATCCATTGCAACTTTGCAAGATCTTTTTTTCCACCGCAAGAAGTTGAAATTAATTGATTGAACCTTTTTTGGTGGAGCACACGGCACGGAGGCCTAAAGCGAAAAGCTTTTATAAAACCCAGCTGAAGGCCCAGGACTGGGCTGACGGCTCGTGTCCCCACAGAGAGGGCTCTGAATGGGGCCTCTGGCACCCGTGCCACAGGTTCGCCACCACTGTTCTAGAGTCTCAACATCTTTTTTACATCGTGGTTCTTAAGTCCTTTGATCGGTTGTGAATGATGAAGACTCATTGTGGTTTCAACAGCTTTTTATTCGTTGCATCCACAACTCTAACTAACTCCCAAGGCACGCAGGCCTCTCTTGTCTGTCCAGAGTCCCGGACAGAAGTAACAAAAAACAGATGGCTTTCGCGCCTCGTGCATGCGTGCGAGGCCGGCGCCACTCAGTCTGGTCCCGGGCAGCTTTTGCAGGCTCAGGACACAACACCCCTCCCCCCCTAGATTGAACATGCCTGTACACCACACATGTTATTCCTTTGGGAGAGTGTTATAAGTTCCAACAATTAAATGCATTGAATGTGGAATACTCGAGGTTGCTTTCCAACAACCCTCTTTTGCTCGTTTTGGGCATAAACGTATCCAAAATCAAAAAATACTACAACAATCTTTCTATTAAGGACCCTTGCCCTTACAACCCCTTGAGCTTGACAGCAGCTTCACAAAATCCTTGAGTTGTTTGGGTTGGCACTTGGCCCGCTGCGACCTTCTGGGGCCAGGGGAACCTACCTGGCCCCTCTGCTCACCTCCTACTTGAGGCAGGCCAGTGCTTTGCTGCCTTAGGTTGTTGGGGACCCCGGCGGTTTTGCCTGCCCCCCCTGCTCGCCTACCAGGCTAGGCAGGCCAGGACTTTGCTGCCCCCAAGACCTGGTTGACCCACCCCTCAGCTGTGTGGCTGGACCCTCTACGTCACAGCCAGCATGCCGTGAAGAGGTGGTAGTCCCCGATTCCACAATGGACCTTTCTTGGGGGGCACTGTCCTCGAACCCCCGGCCAGCAGCTGAAGAGTGCTGGGTATTGTGAGTGTCCCAGTGCTTGGAAGCCCCTAAGGCTGTGCCCCAGGTGTCAGAGTCAGGAGATGCCTCCCAGGCTACCCCTTGTCCGGATGACCTTCTTCTGGGAGCAGTTGCAGAATTGGGCCTTTGTTCCCACCGGAATACTTGTTCACTAGTGAGTTATTTGTGAGTTGTTTGGATACCCCCGGTCAGTTTCCCTGTCTGGAGTACTATCTGTTGTTTGTGAAGAATTTGGATACTCCCGGTGTGACTCCCTGTGTGTGGAGTAATTGTGGATGTATGGGGTGACCTCCTATCCACTGAATTCCTGTCCTGGCCACTTGTGGAACCCTGGGCTGACTGCGGAAATTGATCCTCAGAATGCGGATTATGATCCTCCTCCCCCCCCCACCCAGACAGAGCCAGGAGTGGAAGGATGCGAGTCCAGTCTCGCACGTAGCTGATCTATGTGCCTGCGAATGACGCGGCCGTCGCCCAGTGTCACTTTGTATGACAACGGCCCAGAGAATTTACAGACCACAGCTATTACCCATAAATGACCGGGCCCATAGTTACGTGCCCAAACCGGATCTCCCACTTGAAGTCTCCTTGGTGCCCTTGGTTGTGACACCTGTGAAGCCACCCGGTCAGGGCGCAGCCTGTCCAGTTTTGTGATGAGGCGGCGACCCCAGGGCAGTTCAGCAGGACTCTTCCCGGTGGCAGTGCATGGTGTGGTGTGGTGTGCAAGAAGAAAATCTGCTAACCTGTGATGCCAGTTACCATAAGTCAGTCTCTTGAGTGCATCCTTGGTGGTGCGCACCATTCTCTCAGCCATTCCGTTGGAGGAAGGGTGGAAGGGAGCAGAAGTTGCATGCTGGATCATGTTGGCTTGGAGGAAACACTGGAACTCAGAAGATGTAAATTGAGGACCGTTGTCCGAAACCAGAACATCTGGAAGGCCGTGTGCAGCAAACATTCCTCTCAATACCTGGATGGTTCTGGCGGTGGTAGTGGAGGAAACAGGAACAACCTCTAGCCACTTAGAATGGCTATCAACAACAACCAGGAAGAATTGCCCCTGAAAGGGCCCAGCGTAATCTATAGGCACCCTGGACCATGGGGACTGAGTTTCCTCCCACCTATGTACTGCGGCCTGAGGCGTTTCAGGGCGGGACTTTTGGCACGCTTGGCACCCGTGCACCTGAGCCTCGATAGCCTTATCGAGTCCAGGCCACCAAAGATGGCTGCATGCAAGTGCCTTCATTCTGACAATACCAGGATGTCCCTCATGCAAGGAGGTCAAGATTCTAGACCTCAGTGAGGCTGGAATCACTACCCTGCTGCCCCATAACAGGCATCCTTTGAAAGTAGACAACTCATGTTTCTTTTTCCAGAAGCTTCGGAATTCAGCATCTGGGCACTTGTCAGACCATCCTGACAACACCCATGTCAGCACGCATGTAAGCGTGTGATCAGTGGCAGTTTCTGCAGCCACATCCCTGGCATTGAGGGGAGATTCTGGTAACTCCTGGATGGACAGGATATGAATGGCTGGAGCAGGAGCAGGCTCCAACTGCTGTAGGGGCAATCTACTCAGGCCATCTGCATGACCCATTTCCTTCCCAGGCTTGTGAATTAGCGTGAAGTCATATGCTGAGAGGAAAATGGAGCATCTCAGCATACGAGGAGAGAAGATATGTGGAGTCTGCTTGGTAGTAGTAAACAAGCCCAGAAGAGGCTTATGGTCAGTATAGACCGTGAATTGGTGGCCGTATAAGAAATCATGACATTTCTTAATACCAGCCACTACGGCCAAAGCGTGTCTGTCAATCTGAGCGTAATTCCGCTCTGCAGAAGACAGAGTCCGGGAATAGTAGGCCACGGGGACCCGAGTCCCATCAGCCATCAGATGGCTGAGTACAGCCCCAACCCCGTAAGGAGATGCATCGCAGGCGATGCAAACAGGCTGTTGCTCATTAAAATGAGCCAAAACAGCATTAGACGTGAGCAAGGCCTTAACCTCACTGAAGCTCTTGTCACGGACTTTTGTCCACTGCCAAGGAGCCTGTTTGTCCAAGAGCCTGTGTAGTGGCTCTGCCACAGCAGCCTTGTGAGGCAGGAAAGCATGGTAAAAATTTAATAGGCCCAAGAATGCTTGTAGTTCACTCTTGGAGTTAGGACTTGAGGCCTCCTGAATGGCTTGTAATTTTGATTAAGCAGGGTGAATGCCTTGGGTGTCTATCCTGAATCCAAAGAAGTCAGTGGAATTGACTCCGATCTTGCATTTGTCCTTAAGACAGCCCTTAATCTCTCAGCCAAGTTTTGGGATGACTCCCCAGCAATGAGGACATCATCAAAGTAGGGGCAGACCCCAGGAATGCCACGTAGTGTGCTCTCCATGACACTTTGGAATATGGCAGGGGCTACATTTACCCCAAATTGCAGTCTCTTGGCTTTGAATGCCCCTCGCTTTTTGTGGGCTGCAAGGCATGTGGAGGGCCCATGGCTGGCTGACTCCCCAGGGGTCCCCCACGGACACCCCTCCACAGAGAGCGGGCAGGGGCCGGGGATTCGCCTGGGGTCCTCCGCCCTTCCAGGTCTTCATGGTGGGTTAAGCAGGTGGAGGAGAGGCTGGCCCGTTTAGCCAATCGCACAGAACGGTGTGAAATAATAATAATAGTGGTAATAATAGTGATAATAATAATAATAATAACAACAACAATAATAATAATAATAATAATAATAATAAATAGTAATAGTAATATTAATGTCGGAAGGGACCTTGGAGGTCATCTAGTCCAACCCCCTGCTCAGGCAGGAAACCCTCGACCATTTCAGACAAGCGACTGTCCAGACGCAGTCCTGGGGGCGATGGGGGAAGCCCCGAAGGATCAGCTTAAGAGGAGAGGGCCTCCGGAAAAACCGGTCTGGGTGGCTGCTAGGAGTTGAGGGCTGGAATCTGAGAGTGATTTAGTTACTTCCTGGTTCGGTTCAAGGGGCTGGGGGCTACCCGTCCAGGGGCCCAGGTTCTTTACAGGATCCGGTCTCCCCCACGGTGCCTATTCTGTTACCACCTATACTATAGCTGTGCCTGTGGTTTTTCTTGCCTAAGTCTAAAACCACGGAATTTCATTTTATTAGCTAGGGCCCATTGTTCAAATCCTTTGGGATCCTGAGCTTGTCTTTTGGAGCCTTGGCTACTCCTGCCAGCCTGGTGTCGTCTGCAGATTTGACGAGTTCCCCATCTATCCCCTCCTCTAAGTCATTATGGAGACGTTATGGAGATGGCATCAATCTTGCAAGTCTCTACCAAGAGAAGAATCTCAAGAAGAGACTCCAACGGGCCACCGAGCATCTGTGGCAAGTGGACGGACACAGGACCGATTTGCAGAATTGCCACGATGTGACCAGCGTGCTTCTGAATTGCATTTTAATAATAATAATAATAAAGTTGGAAGGGACCTTGGAGGTCATTGAGTTCAACCCCCTGCTCAGGCAGGAAACCCTATACCATTTCAGACAAATGGCTGTCCAGTCTCTTCTTAAAAACCTCCAGTGTTGGAGCATTCACAACTTCTGGAGGCAGGTAGTTCCCCTGGTTAATTGTTCTCACTGTCAGGAAGTTTCTCCTTAGTTCCAGGTTGCTTCTCTCCTTGATCAGTTTCCACCCGTTGCTTCTTCTCCTGCCCTCTGGTGCTTCGGAGAACAGCTTGACTCCCTCTTCTTTGGGGCAGCCCCTGAGATATTGGAATACTGCTATCCTGTCCCCCCTCATCCTTCTCTTCGTTAAACTAGACATACCCAATTCCAGCAGCCGTTCTTCATATCTTTTAGCCTCCCGTCCCCTAATCATCTTTGTTGCTCTTCTCTGCACTCTTTCTAGAGTCTCAACATCTGTTTTACATCATGGTGACCAAAACTGGATGCAGGATCCCAAGTGTGGCCTTACCAAGGCCTTGTAAAGTGGTATTAACCCTTCACGTGATCTTGATTCTCTCCCTCTGTTCATGCAGCCTAGCATTGTGTTGGCCTTTTTGGCAGCTACATCACAGGGCTGGCTCCTATTTAAGGGATTGTCCACTAGGAATCCGAGGCCCCTCTCACAGTTACTACTATTGAGCAAGGTTCCCCCAATACTATACCTGCACGTTTGGTTTTTCTTGCCTAAATGTAGAACCTTCCTTTTTCCCCCATTGAATATTGCAGGTTTTCCTTTCTCCTACGACAAGGCCCCCTTCAAGCGAGGAGGCGGAAATCCTGCCGAGGGGTCTTCGACTTCCTAGCCCAAGAGAAACCCCTGTTGCCTCTCCCCCACCTGTCCACAGGACCCCCCCCCCAGTGTGATCACGTGACCTCCGGGGTCCTCTTTGGAAGGAGACCCCAGGGGAGGAGCGGAAGGGAAAGGAGCCCCACCCGGTGAGAGGCGGGAGGGGAGCCCCTGGGCCCCAGTGTCTCCACTTGGGCAACTGGGAAAAGGGTGGACTTCAACTCCCAGAAGCCTTGGCTGGCTGTGGAATTCTGGGAGTTGAAGTCCTCACTGCTTCAAGTTGCCGAGGCGGAGAACAGAGTAGAAGGACAGGATAGAATAATAACTTTATTGTCCCTTTAAATGTATACTGATCTTCACACTTTAAAGAGAGATTTCTTTGCCTATGAAAATTCTGGGCAGCTTCATCTGCCTGGATGTCCGAATTTCTCAGACCACTGCAAGAAACTTAAATTCAAATTAAAATGTCTCTGTGTTTGTGTGTGTGTGTGTGTGTGTGTGTGTCATCTAGCAGATTCCACGATTCTGCATTGGTCCCCAACTATGGGGGTGCAACCTTTCCCTTCCTCCTCCCCCCTTCTATGGGCATGAGGTGGGCAGGGGCTGCTGTGATGCTCCCCCTTGGGATCCAGTGGGCTGACTTTGCTACTTCCACAAAATTCAGGCTTTGGGGCTTCCTTAAACCAGATTAACCCCCCCCCCGCCCCTTGCAAGCCTAATTCCAATGGGTGGCAATAAACAGAAAGCACTCTGCACATGCTTCAGCAAACAGTACTCCCTTTAATAATGGTTTCTCCTTTGGTCAAAACTGGTTATGGGCCTCTGCCAATGGGGGAGACGTGCTCTCTGCTTGCACAGAGGCCATTCAAGGCGGGGTGAGGGCATGGATGCGATCCTGGACCCATTGTTGTAACGGGTTGGCACAGGTCTTTGTGCTGCTTTCTGTGGTGAATCTGCAAAGGAAATGTCTGCATGTAATGTAATGTAACTACATGTAAGGGAACACTGCATATCTGCAGAAATGCACATGACCCAAGACAAAATCTCTCCAGAATGTATATGGGTCAAAATAAAAGAAAAAAATATTGACATTGCCATAGGTCTATGCTACAGGTCACCCAACGAAGCAGAAGAAATAGATGGAGTCTTTGCTAATCAATTAACAAAGGTGTGTAGGAAACACACCACAGTAGTAATGGGAGACTTCAACGGCCGACAACTTTGTCCCCCAAACGGTGGAAGAGGGAACTAGAGGGGAAGCCACACTGGACCTAGTTCTTACTAACAGAGGAGAAGTGACAGAGGGAGTTGAAATTGCTGGAGCCTTTGGGAGAGAGTGACCATGTCACGCTGGAATTCAATATGATGCAAACAGAAGCAATAGAAAATAAACCAACCAGTGTCTTAATCAAGACCACGGTTTAGCCCAGTGTGTCCCCACCTTGGGCCAGGCTGGCTGAGGAATTCTGGGAGTTGAAGTCCACCCAAGATTGAGACATACTTATTTGTTTATTTACTTATTTATTTATTCGGATTTGTATGCCGCTCCTCTCCGAAGACTCGGAGCGGCTCACAACATATATATACCGGTAAAACAATTTTAATCTAAATCCGAACAAAAAACATTAAAAATAAAACCCCACACATACTCATCAGTCACACCACAATCCACAATCATCCCCAGGCCTGCCGGCAGAGGTAGGTTTTTAAATTTTTCCGGAAGGCCGGGAGGGTGGGAGAAACGCGGACTTCAGGAGGCAGTTGGTTCCAGAGGGTGGGCGCCACAACAGAGAAGGCCCTCTCCCTAGGGCCCGCCAGACGACATTGTTTCGCTGACGGGACCCGGAGGAGGCCGACCCTGTGCGCTCTCACCGGTTGTAGAGAAGTATGTGGCAAAAGGCGGTCCCGTAATTGCTAACTTAGTTAGCAATTTGGTGAGAAGGAAGCTTAGAGGGTCTCCTGAATCTCTTGCAATGCTGAGCCCAGCAGACCCTCAACAGCCATTCTGGGAAACTTACACG